>JAOUZG010042570.1:0-33763 GCA_026289955.1 Argiope argentata
GTGTGTGTGTGTGTGTGTGTGTGTGTGTGTGTGTGTGTGTGTGTGTGAAATTTTTATACAATTTAAGAGGAAACGCTGATTACTTGAAAATATATACTATTTATAATCATTTCCATGCACTTTTTGACATCTGACTTTCTTTCAAAAAAAGTCAGTTAAAAAGTTTCGTATCATAGTTGTTTTCGACTAACAAATAAATTTTTACTTGATTTATTTTATATCAATACTCTAAATGATTATTTCTTAATTCAAGATGAAAAAAAATATTTATATTAATTTTTATTCCAGTCATAATTTATTAAAATGCATTTATTTAAAATGTTATTTCCTTATAAAAAATATTAATGAAATGAAGAGAAAGGGAAGATCAATTTGAATAATCATGCTCGCTATATTTTAACACTTTGATGGACAGTTTAACCTTGGTGGCAGTGGCTTCTGCTACTAAATGTCATACATTGTTTATAGGCATAGCGTCACAACGCATAATTATAAAATTATGTGATGACTGAACGGATTAAATAGCGCACGTCGTAAAGCGTTCTGTCGTATCATTTTCATAAACTTGATGCCTGAAGGTGTACTGTCCATCAACGTGTTAACCCCCCCCCTTTTTTTTTCAAAGTTTATTTTATTGAATCTTTCGTTAAAGATTATCAATCTTTTAGTTAAGTAGAACAAAATTTTTATCTTTTTGCAAGCCATTTTAAATCATAAGAACTTTTCAAAAATACTTTCTATTGTTCTTATTCAACAACGAAATTTATGATTTCTAATGAAATTCTGCAATGTTTTTTGTTTGTTTGTTTTTTCCTCAGCTTGTTTCAAGATAAATGATCATAAGAAATATTGACGATATTCACATTTAAATTTCATATACTTTTAAAAAAATCCAAAGCGTTTGAATAGATAATATTGAGTTGCTCAGTTATTTTCCTTAATAATTTTGAATTCAATGCATTACAAATTGATTTATGATAAAAATGTGAGTAGTAGGTTAAATCGAAATAAAGAAATTTGAATCTGAAATTGTTACTAGAAGGGTTTTTATCATCAATCAATTACTCAGTTTTATTCCCTCCTTCGACTGTAACTTCTCATATATTATTTTTTCTTCCATCTTATTTATTTATTTGTCTGTTATCGCAAAGGAAACTGAATTTCCTGGAAATACCTACGCCGTAAGCACATCGCCAAGATACATTTTATGCATCTTTATTTCCTCTTTCCTGAAACTAATTTTCCTTGTAAATTGAAAACCATCAATATAAGAATATTAATACTCTTTATGGCTCGTTTCTAACTATCACCTTTTTTTTTCGAATTTTTAGAAAAACAAACTTTTTTTTTCTCAATGAATGAATAGAATGGTTAGGAATAGATTTAATTCCCTTAATTAATAAGCATTTTTCCGCCTTGAAGGAGATGAATACTGCTTTTTCTTTTTCAAATCTATTTCTTTATTTTCTATAAAGAATTAAACTAAAAAACATACCCGTTATCTATCTATCTCTATATATATCAGGATATTTCTATGCAAATCAAGCTTGTGTTATATATATATTAATATATCTTTCAAAAGATTTGAAACTGAATGCTTTTTAATTTTATTCTTCGAGATTTAAGTTGTTTCTTGTGACATAACTAGAAAAGCTCATTCATAATTTCGAAGGAAAAAATAAACATATAGCTTTTTGACATCGAATATAGAATTGCCGTTCTTATACATTAAAAATAACTATTCGTTGAAATATATCCCGCAATTTTTTTAAATACCTTTTGAGAATCTCACCATTATTTTTCCGTTTACTTTATTAACAATTCAAGTAAAATTTCGCTTATCTAATTTCATCTTTGTAAACATATTTAAGTAATTTTTTTTTAATTTAGGAAGCAATTATAATTTATCATCATATTTCTTTTTAAATGTTTTGAGGTTTTGTTATAGTTTCAAATAGAAGCATTGTTATTACTTTAATGAAATAAGTCCATATAACTGAAAATAAGGGTGTGAAAAAATAATCCAAATAAGCAAAACTATGCACCTGAGTGAAATTAAGTTTTACTTTAAAGGATCTCCACTAGATGTCGCGCTCAGTGATCTCCTTTTTAATATTATTCCCATTTTCCCTGTTTCCATCTGGATTTCAGTGTGCTTATGCGAAGAGAGAGGTAGCTCTTGATGTGGTTGGTCAGTGTGTGGTTAACCGGTTAGTTTTGCTAGATTTGGTTTCGGCTTCCGAACGTAACTGGTAAACCGAGATTTGTTTCCCTGTTGTCCTCTTTTTGCTATGAGAAGGTTGCGCAAACTCAAGATTTCACTATTGCAATGAATGTTAAAGGTACCGATCGAAATGGATGCGAAAGATACTATATGGACACTCATTCGAGGTAAGGCACTTATTTTGTGTAAAATTTTTGAAATGGAGAAAAAAAATATTTCCCAGTTCAAATTATCTCATGCAGTTTATAAAATATATAGACCAATTTTACTCAGTGTATACGTTTACTTTCTTTCATTGTAATCGGAGCGTTAGTTTTCTTTTCCTTTGATTCAATTTGCATAGGAGAGAGATGAAACGAGAACTCATCATTTGTTGAGCATTGCCCTTTGGCATTCCGTACTATAAATGATGCTGTTGTTTTTCAATTGGTCACTTTTCAATATAAAATTAATTTTTCTTTTCTTTACGTTTTGTTGTTATCCATTTACTCTTGTGTTTTAAAGATAGGGAAATTAATACATTTAATTAGTTTGATCCTTTCAGTATTCTGTAGTAATTTTTATTACTGGCTGATCATTCATTATAATTTGTTACAATTAATAATAATCTCATATATTTGTTGTTTAGTTTGATTTCGAATATTTACTAAAACTTATATATTTATTAATTCTATTTTCTATTTATAAAGACTTTTCTGTATATGAAAATTAGAAAATGCAGATTTTTGAAAAAAAATTTTTACAAAATTTAAATCAAGGAAAATTTGAGTTTTAAAAAAAGAAATCTTTTATAAATAACAAAAAAAACCTACTTATGTTATGTTTGTATGTTTCCATATATCTTATTAATATTTTCATAATGAAATAATTTTTTGGGGAAAAGATTTCTTTCTTTCTTTTTCTCCCTGAACTGTCTTTCTTCCTCTTTTTTTTTTTCCTTTTTTTTTGAGTTGTTTGAATCTATTTATAAAATATGCCCTTTTCTACTCAAAAATCCTTATTCAGTTCAAGGTCCTTCTTTCTCTTAAAAGCCATGTTCTGAAAGACTATCTAAATTTTTTAAACCATAAATTTTATGCTTTACTATTTTTCATTTTCTCCCACTCTTCTTTCTCATTCAAAAATATTGTATTTAATTCCTTTGCTAATTCTGATTCATTTTCTTGAGATTGATATTCATAACTTCAACTATCAATTTATCATATTAATTAAATTTTCCATTTCTTGAGAACTATTTTCATGACATTACCAGAAAGAAATGATGAACAATCTTTAAAAAAAATTATTTATTTTTTATATTTGAGAAATAGAATCATCTTCAAACTATGCCACTTAATAAATGACAATAAAAAGTAAGCCAAATTACCAATTAAAACCCCAAGTTATATGTTTTGATACAAGTTTTTATTGATTATCAAATCATTGAGATTTAAATTTTTATAATTTATTTTGAGCAGTATCGTATTCAATCCACTGTCTTTGACCTTATGCAATAGACATCATTAGGCTCCTCTTTAACTTAATTACATAGTTAATGGGCATCATGTGGCCTATCACATTTTCAATTAAGTTTCACATTTGTAACACAGCATGTCGATGGCCTATTTAAGGTTTATACTTTATGTCAATAACCTTCTGAAAATGTATGTGCTTTATTTATTTACTATGACTATGTGGTTTCTATGTTTGTACTCAATATTGTTTAAGAAGATGCTCAGTTTATTTAAATGCTATTATTACCAAGTGACAATAATGAAATAGGTTGGAACCCGACTAATTTTACTTGACAGTGCTAATGTCTGTATATTAAAGTTCAAAGAATTTGTATATTTTATAAATTCACATATTTTACCAATAGTGTAATATCTTTTTAACTGACTTGCCTGTTGCTCCTTCAGCCTAATAGCTCTGAGTAGCATAGTCTTCTTTATCAGAAATCTGCTACTGATTTTAAAGATCATTTTATCTTGAAATAAAATTTTAAAAAATTGGGTTGCAAAAATCTACATCTTTATTTTTTTCATTTATTTGGATAGGAGATTAGAGCAAGTTACAATACACACTATGCAGTATTTTTTTTAAATCGGAGTTTTCGCAAAACAGGATGATGTATCCTATTTCATCAGTACAGTTTGTTCTCAGAGCACTTCATTTTCACTAACAAATGGAAAAAGGAAAACTTTGTAAATTTAGATGTGAGATAATTTATTGTATTTAAACATATTTTTTACTTTGTGTATAAAGTTTCAAAAAGCTGCTTTAGGTTTGTTTTTTCCCCCAAAATTACAATGTATTTTTTTATGTGTAAATCAATAAAATAGTCCAAAACTATGTGATGGGGCAAGTTGTAAGAGGTAAAAATTTAGATTTATCTTCAATTGTGTTTGGTTCATAACTTAGACTTGCTGCTTTAAATATTGTCATGCATCCTCGAAGATAATATTTCTCGAAAATCCAGGACATTTGAAAAAATCTAACAAAAGCTGTAAATTAAAAAAAAAGTTAAAAAATTCTAAACTCACTCACCTAATAAAAAAACAATGGAAGAAAAATTATTATATAGTTAATATGATATGAAAGTAAAAGAAAGTAAGGCAAAGATTTTTTAGGGGTGAAAATGCAAATAGAAAATTAAATGAAAAAGTGGTGAAAAACA
This sequence comes from Argiope argentata, assembly GCA_026289955.1. Taxonomy (NCBI): domain Eukaryota; kingdom Metazoa; phylum Arthropoda; class Arachnida; order Araneae; family Araneidae; genus Argiope; species Argiope argentata. The sequence continues at coordinate 4,881 of JAOUZG010042570.1, forward strand.
GGATTTTGAATTAACATACAGATTTCAACACAAAGAATAATGGTTTTCCTTTAGCTTGCAGAGATGTGTACAGCAACCCTAGCAATATATTGTATTTCATTAACATCCAATTTTGAAGCAATGTTAAGTCTGTTTTGAGATAGACCGTGCAATTTTGAACGGCAGTCAGACAGCAAGGATAGTGTCTGAGTTGACACTTCTTCTGCACCCTAGGGGGGGGGATGCTCAGCCCTGACAGATTTAGCACATACTAAATCCACCATCCAGAAATTCAAACCAGGAATACTTCAGCCTACAATCCAAGACATTATAAACAGACTACCAAGGCCCCTCCCTCCCCCGCATTTCTGATGAAGAAAAATGTATTCAATGCTTAATTTGAAAAACAGTAGAGTACAAAATGTGTACAGTAGGAAGCAGTTGACTCTATGCTTGCATTCATTATAATTCTGATGCAGATTGACTTCTATGTGGATTGGTTAAATAATTTTATCTTCATTTTGCTGTAAATCACCAGATTTCATTTACTGTCATTATGCTCACTGATAGCATTTACCAAATACTTCATGTATTTTTATTAATAAAAAATAGTAATGAAAGATAAATTTTAAATATTTTTGGTTTTAATTGTTATAACTTGCCCCATATCCTGGAAAAATTATAACAGCCAACTAATTTTGAAAACATATTTTTCATGTTAAAATTACTGAAAATGCTTACTGTTGTTTATGCTTTTAATATATAGCTATGCTATAAAAATAAATTATTATTATCATATAACTGAAAATACATTAAAAAATGTGAAATTTTTCTAAAAATTGTTATAACTAGCTCATACCTCTCCTAATCATTCTTTGAAAAATATAGCATTATTTCTTCAAATTTTATTTCTGAATAGTATTTTTATTTTTAAAGGTCTTGCCAACGAAGTTGGAGTTCCTGTCACAACTAACATAGGAATCTAAACTAAGAGAATATCGTGATGAATAAGAGGACAAATAAACTTTCTTTAGTTTTATATTTAGAACTAAGTAAGGATTGTTTCTTACCTTTATTTTTGAAATGTTCAGTATTACTTAAAACTTAATATATTTTTTTTAATTTTGGCTTTTACTTGTATTTAATATTATTTCAATAACAAATTTTTTTTCAAGAATTTAAAGAAAAAAATCATATAGTGCAATCTCTATTTCAACTTTTTTTCCCTTCATCTCATTAAATTGTATTTTAATTTCGTCACATTTCAGTTAAAATTCTGTTAAAAATTAGGCAGTTATTTCTTTTCTTGCAGCTGATTTTATATTTATTATTGTATCAATATTTTTTTACTGAACTGTTATAACTATGTTTTGTTCACACACATGTTTAAACTGTAATCAACACATAAATTTCTTTTCTTCCCGTCCACCCATTTTTTTTCTTTTCTTTTGAATTGTAGAAGTTTTTATTTATTTTTTTATTTGCAAAAATTAGCTGAGATATTTTCAAAAAATAAGATTTTGGAGACTAACATTATTGAATTTTAATTTAACCCTGATGATAAATTGTGCGTTAGATAATTATTAAAGGAAACTTACTGTATCTGTACTTTAAATTTAGTTTTTTATTGAAACATTTGACAAAAATTAATTTCTAATTTTCTTCTTATTTTACTCCTTAAGCGAAGAATATAAGATATTAGCTACAATTAAATGCATTGCAATTAAAATGTGTTTACATCGGTGAAATGTTAAGTTATAGGCATACATTCAATAAAGCACTATAAGATGGAAGCAACGTAAATTCCATTTGTACTTTGAAAACTACTCTAAATGGGGGGATGAACTAACATAATTGAGCTAGGTTGTTGACTACCAATATCTTTTGAATTTGCATAAAATGAAGCAGCAAGCTTGCTAACAACATTTTTAAAAAAAGATGGACTGGGATAAGGCACTAAATTATAAATATATATACATAAAATCACAGAACTTGGTATGTGTTAACTTTAAGGAAAAGTCTTGATTTTGAGACTGAAGACTCATGAGTTTAAGACAATCATTCAGCCAAACTTCCTACAACCTTGTTGATCTAGGGCATATTAATATTTTAGTGATTTAACATCTTCTTCCTAGTGTATTAAGGAAATTTCAAAAGGGGCAACTTCAATAGGTGTTATTGTCATATGAAAAGACTTTAAATTTACAAAGTTTGTATCAAAATAGTTTTCATGTAACTTCTAAGTGGGTGTTAATCTATCGAAACTGAATTGTATTCTAATAAGTGATGAAAAGTTTCATATTTAAAAATGAGATCTCATAAAAATATTCTATTATGTTTAATAACAGTAAACATTGGAGAAATGTCTATAGGCAAAGCAAGAATTTTTAATGCTGGATCTCTATTGTTAATCTTATATCAAATTCTAATTAAAATATTTCAAATATCCTCATTATGTACATAAAAATTATTAAATTATATTTTTCTCATTTTTAAACAAGATTATTTGCAATGTACATTTTTTAAACTTGTGTAAAAAAAATTACAAAAAGACAGCTGCAATAGAAAACCTGTTTTTTTTTTCCTTCAATATATAAATATACACTGAAGTGACAAAAGTCATGGGATAGCAATATGCAAATATACAGATGGCAGTAGTATCGCAGCGAAAAAGTATAAATGCGCAGTTCGTTTTCCAGAGCTTTCATTTGTGTTCAAATTATTCATGTGAACAGGTTTTTCGTGATTTATGACAGCACGACGAGAATTAACAGACTTGAAACGTGGAATGTTAGTTGGAGCTAGACGCATTGGTCATTCCATTGCGGATATCGTTAGTGAATTCAACATTCCGAGATCCACAGTATCAAGAGTGTGCCGAGAGTATGAAATTTCAGGCATCACTCCCATCATGGACAGCGCAGTGGGCGACCACCTGCACTTAACGACCGAGATCGCCGACGTCTGTGTAGAATGGTCAATTTTAATGACGAGGACGTACGAGGGACGTGTCCGATAGGACTGTGCGGCGAAATTTGTCTTCCTTGGGCTATGACAGCAAAAGACCGACTCGAGTGCCTTTACTAATAGCACGACATCGCCTGCAGCGACTCTCCTGGGCTCGTGAGAATATCGACTGGTCCCTAGACCAGTGGAAAACCGTGGCGTGGTCAGATGATTCACGATTTCAGTTGTTACGAGCTGATGGTAGAGTTCGAGTGTGGCGCAGACCTCACGAAGCCATGGACCCAAACTATCTGCAAGGCACTGTTCAAGCTGGTCGTGGCTGCATAATGGTGTGGGCTGTTTTTACATGGCATGGGCTTGGTCCTCTGGTGCAACTGAACCGATCATTGACTGAAAATGGCTATGTTCAGCTGCTTGTAGATCACTTGCACACATTCATGGACTTCACGTACCCACACAACGATGGGATTTTTATGGATGACAATGCGCCATGTCACCGGGCCAGAACTGTTCGCGATTGGTTTGAAGAACATTCCGGATAATTCCAGCGCGTGATCTGGCCACCTGGATCGCCCGATATGAATCCCATCGAGCATTTATGGGACATCATCGAAAGGTCCGTTCGTGCCCAAACTGCTGCACCATCCACACTTTCACAATTATGGACGTCTATACAGACAGCATGGCCCAATATTCCTGCAGAGGACTTCCAACGACTTGTGGACTCCATGACACGTCGAGTTGTTGCACTTCGCTGGGCAAAAGGAGGACCGACACAATATTAACAGTCATCCCATGACTTTTGTCACTTCAGTGTATAATGTATATTAAACATTGTTTCTAATTTAATTTTTAGTTTAAAAAGTTAATATTTCCCTGATTATTATCTTACTATTTGCAAAATAAATTATTTGGTAAATTGAGGTGAGGGATTTTCTCTTTAAAAGTATACTTTATTATTAATCATTTTAGATGAAATTGAAAAGATTTTCTAAGGTTACTTTTTATGATTTATTCTAATAATTATAAAATTTATTTGGAAATGTTAAATATTTTTGATTAAGGAACATAGATTTGGAAAATTCCTTTTTAATTAACTTTTTTACTCATAAACTTATTGTTATTCTTATTTAAATAGTATTTTCCATTTGAGACCTGTTGTCTCAATATTGATGAGAACCAAGAGAATATTGATATTCTTTAAATATATCATGATGAACTTTATTTTCTGATCTGAAATTATGTAATCTAAACCTTTCACTCAGAGCTTCAAAAGGGGATACTAATGTAACAAACAGAAACTCAATCTCTTTTTATGAATTTTTGAATCTCAACTTTTTAAACTGAAAATTCATGAGTTGAATATATAAACCTAATTGATCTAAAAAGTGTCTGTTAATTATAAAAATATTAATATCTAAAAGACACATTAAAAAAATCTGGTTACTTTTACTGAATTAGTTCCAATATTTAATTTTTTTCTTCTTTCATTCCCTAGTTTTGTTTGTTTCTGTCTCGATACTGCCTTTCTGTGGAAGTGTGCAAGAAACTATTCTATTGGATGCCAGCCCTGCTGAAATTAAGCATTTGCAATTACCCTTTAAGTCTGGATATGATGTTGGATATTCCAACAAGGATTATCGAATAAAAGTAAAGGATAGAGGACTTCCAAAACGTCCTATTATTTCCATTGAAAAGTATTTCCAGATAGAACCATCTGATGCCATTGATGGGACAAAATACTCACAGCCTGCTTTAGACTATCGTCAACTTGATTCATATCAGAATCAAAAAGTGCCTTTAACCACTGCTTTGAAAGATAAATTATCTACCTTCCACACTCTACATCCTAGCCTTAGAATTTCTACAGAACAAAATCTTTCACCTCTCAGTACTCCAAACAATTCATCCAAACCTATGAGAGATCTAAGGTTTTTGGAAGGCATATCTGGTAAAAATCCTCTTATAGCTGAATCTTTTTCAGGCACAGAAAATGTGACTGCAGAAAATGAGTTGAACATGCCTCTGGCGGACAGTCCAGTAAATGAGAATTTGTCATCAGAATATTATGAAAAGAATAATTTCACTGATTCAGCATCTAATTTGCTTTCTGTATCATCTGAAACAGTTCTGAGTTATGAGAATCCATCTAGCGATTTTGATAAAGATGTGTCTAGATTTGCAGTTCCAGTGAAAAAAAATTCAGAATATGCTTCTGAAAAGATTGTGCCTAGTCATACAGAAAACCCAAAGCCCATATATGCAGGTACTAATCTTTCGACCTTATTCCCTGCATTGCCTAAAATGGCCACTGAATCATCTGTTGTTTTAAGTACTCATCTGTTTATTGAACTAATCAATCAGACATATTCAACTGAAAGCAGTGTGACTACTACAGTTCTTTCATCCATTGATTATGATTTGGAAAATATCTCTAGCAGTTCACCATCTTTTGATAATCAAAGCTTAAAACTTTCACCAGGTGTTATTGCTGGAGTTGTGATTGGTGTCCTTGTTTGTGTTACCCTTTTGTCTAGTAAGTAATGTTAGATTTATTTTTTAAAGTATTAAAGTTGGTTCTATTATTTTAATTTACTTTGTAAATTTTATTTTGCGATTTCTTTTATTCTTGTTAAGAAAATTTTTATCCTTCCAAAATATATAATGCTTTCATTTAACCTTTTCCACAGAATAATTAATTTCATTTAGAATTACTAATTTTCTTGACTTTTATAGCCAGGGAATACAAAAAAAAATTTCTTTAAGACTGATATGTAATATTTTTTGTGATAAATTAATTTGAAAAGGACAAAAAAAAAGCTGTATAGAAAAATATTCAGAAAGGATTGATGGATTGTATAAACTGCTTAATACTACATAAATTATATATATATATATATATATATATATATATATATATATATATATATATATATATATATATATATATATATAATATGGTAAAACTATAATGCTTGAGAAATAGTTAATTCAGATAAAAGTTTTTGCCAAACCTCTCAATTAAAGTAGTTTTTCATATGATTTTCAATACTCTATTTTATTTATTTAAAAATAAAATTACTAAAATGTGAGACTTTCTACCTCGTATACTCTAAATGCATCTTGATTTTTACACTGTCATTAATGCAGATATCTCTTAATAGGCTGATATCATTGTTTACTTTGAAATTAAGTAATTTATTAGTAACTATATAATTTCTGCTTGAGGATAATATTTCTGTGTTTGTTAAATAATTATCAAACCATCTTTAACAGAAGCATTTACTGTTTTAGCTTAGCAATGAATGAAGCTAACATCAGCTTATTTGAATATCAAACCATATCTGATATTAGAAAATTAAATTACTTATTTAAAAAAATTTTAATTATGTGCAAAATAAAGCAAACTAGATTAAATTAATAAAATTCTCTAAAAGATATTCTCTCTGTTTGATTTTATATAATTCATAGGAATAGATCCTGCTGCATCTGTTTCTGAGAAAAAGTTGTATGCAAAATTATGCAGTAATGTTTACTAAAGTGAATATATATAATGATAAATTTGTATAAATAAATTTATATTATTTCATTATTTAGAACAAATTAAGTTTGCATTTAGAAAAGCTTAAATTTTCTTTACATAATCAAAAATTCTTCTGAAAGTTGTTTTGCATATCATTATTACTTTAAAAATAATTCTTGAAAGAATACTTTTCTTCTTTTTTTTTTTCAAATAAAATTAAATGCATCAAAGCTAAGCTTTTTTCAATGTTAATATCTTTAAAAAATTATTGAATTCTTTCAGGTGCTGTGATATACCTCTTATACAGGAGATATAATGGCAAATGCACTAGTGTAGTTGAAGGCAAGTTTAACTCAGATAATTGTGGATATTTAGATGACAGTTTACGTAGCAGTATTTATTTAAATAATCACATTGAACTTCCAAAGGTACTTAATCTTTAATTTATTATGGTTTGCAAAAAAAAAAAAAAAATTAGCATTATTTTTTGATATCAAAAATATAATAAGGCAGGGTGTCTGAAAAGTATGACCACACATTCAAAAATAAACAAACTTAGATTTCACTAACAATCTTTTTATTATATAAAGAAAATATTAAAATTTCTTTTTAATAAAATAAAAAAAAACCTTGGCATTGAACATTTACAGAACAAATGTTGCAAAGATTAGAAAATTATAAATTTTTCCACAATGCATTCAGATGGGGAAATGTTTCATGTATCATATATTGTTAATTGATAGAATACTTGAATATGAGATTGGAAAATCCTCATGCTCTACTGGAGGAAGCCTCTAAAGTAAAAGTAGGATGTTGTTTTCTGCCCAGTCAAATCATTTTTTTTCCTTTTCCAAATTAATTGACCTTTCTAACTGTTACCTTGATATTTTTGAAATTTTCAGAGTTCCTTAAGTAGAGGAATCAACCAAATATCATTTTACTTCAGGATGAGGCACCATAACTCTAGAGTTTGGAAGTGTTAAAGGTTTTTAGATGAAAAATTTCCCATGCGAGGGATGGGAAGTGGATATCCAATACTTTGACCACCCAGACAGGCATAACACCTTTGGACTTTTTCTTAAGGGGATGCATAAAATAACCGTTTACCAATCTCCAATTCATGTCAGTGAATAAATGAAAAGTCGATTTGCAACTATCGTTCAGAGTGTTGATCTTCCAATGCTTTATAGAATATGCCTAGAAATCTCATATAAACTTGATGTGTTGCACCCAATTAATAGTGTACACATTAAAATCGTGCAATAAATTATTGCAAAAAAGAACTTATAATTTTTATGCTCTATAAATATAATGTAAGTAAATTTATTTATTTGTTTATTTCTAATTAATTTTTAAAAATTCAGCCATATTTTTCGGACACTCTGTATTGTTAATTATTCAAACATCTCATAAATTACTGCATCTGAAAAACTTATGAATTGACCTATTGAATTGTTTTAAATAAAATTGAATTAAATGGTGTTTTTCTAGGTATTTTAGAAAAGATCATTTTATGTATCCTCCTAATAATTGTTCAATTGTATTCTCTTAAAACTTGATTACTAATTTCTTCTATAAATTAACAATGTTAGTTTCTAATAATTAGTGTGCAGATGATGATTAAATATGTTGCTATCTTCCTATGAAGTTTTAAAAATATATAACTACTCAAATTGGAATGTTGTCTATGTTATAAATATGGTTTCCAAATAGAATTTTTAATTACAGCTAAACAATGTTTGTGGAAATACAATACTAACATTAAAAATAATAATTTGGAAAAATACCAACATAGCTGTAATGTAGTTTATACTGAAAACTTGATTTTTTTAAAAATATGTTATTACACTTGTTACTTCTATTGCTTATAAATAATTATTTTTGTAATCTACTCATATCAACTCATCTTTTAAGCTTTTTTTTCCTCTCTCTCCATCTAAATTAGATTTTTAAGAATAGTTCTATTGATGATGATAAAGAAAAATGTATATTTTGAATTTGGTATTTTATGAATTTTTCTTCATCTACTTACATGCAATACATGTAATTTAACCTTAAAAACTTACTTTTCATTTAGCCTCTTTTTCAACTGTATTGATAATTTCTTCCCTTTCCCCTAAAAGAAAAAACAGTATGTGTATTCCCACCCTAGAGGCCACTTTTAAAAAATATTAATTATATAGTAGGACGAGGGAATGATTGCCATTTTTTTTCCATAATCATTCCTATGCTAGAAAAGTACCTAGATGCAGATTTTTTGTAACAATACTCTTTTTTCCTTAAATTGTCCCTTTCACTTTTAATTGAATGATTTGCTTGCTTTGAAATAATTTTTAATGTGTATTTTTTAATATGGAAGATATTTTTTTAAATAAATTTATATATATCTTCTTCTTATCTCCATCATGATCTGTCGGAGTCAGACCAGATCAAATAAACCGTTGATTCTGAGATGGTCGGTGACTGTCCAAGGAGATGAATAAATATCCCCTACACTGAGGTCAAGGCACTCAAGGATGTGAGAGGGAGTGGCCTGGAAGTGTTGACATTTAGGACAAAGGGGAAAGGATTTCTTTCGCTCAGAAAATTTGAGACATTTTAAGTGTCCGCTGGCAAGTCGCGAAATGCAAGTATGGGATGACCTATCTCCTGAGATGGAAAGAAAGAAACCTGGGTTAGGCCCCTTGTACCAGTTACTTGATGGATATATATAATAGCTAGTGTTTTAAGTACATCATTTCCAGTGCTAAGAAAATAAAATTTATTTAAATGAGTTGTTTTGTGAAAATCATGTACGAAGAAAAGGGCTTATATTTGTTATTTTTATTTATTTAATAATGTCACAAATTAACCTAACATTTGAAAGCAAAATTTCATACCTACTATTTAAATAATATAAGACGAGCATTATAAAAAGATTAGCTGTGCATTATGCAATCATTATTTTTGTGTTAAAATATTTTTTTAATAAAATTATAATTAGTTTTAGATTTTCTCAAATGTTTTCCAGTTTTTTAGGAAAGTATAAATAATCATTTTATTAAAAATGAATAATTTTTTTCATAAATAAAAGTGACATCTTGCATAAATTGACATATAAAGAAAGCAGACTATTGTATTTTATTACTAAAATATTTTTTATCAACAAATGTATGCAATTTACTGTGATATTAATTACTAAATGTTATTTTTTAGGAAAGCTCTGAAGAAATGAGTTCCTTGGATAATGATTCTTTTTTAAACAGCCTGGAAACTATGACTATACAAAATTATTGGGCTGATAACTCAAAAAATACAAAAGTGTAAATAACTTTATAATACAATTTTTATTAGTCTTCATAAGCTTTCAAAATTTTTTGAATGGTATATATTTGTAACATTGTGTTTTCTTAAAGAGATTTTATGTCCCTTGCTCATAAGACAAATAGAATGAATCCATTATATTGGTCAAGGGATCACATTACCTATCAGTATTTTGATATTTATTTATTTATTTATTATTTATGATTAAAAGTTTTTCAAATTATTTTGCATGATTTTTTACAAATTTGATTTTCTGTTTTGAAATACCATGTGATGTAATGTTGTTGTTTTTTCTTTTTAAATTTATTTAAATTTCATTTCACTAGTTTAAGTTTTTAAGATTGCTTTCTTTCAAAAAAGAATTTTTTAAATGATGTATGTGTATAGTATTAAATGTATAAGTAATTGGTCAGTATGATAACTATAGTTAAAAAAATTATATGAAAGTTATGGTTCAACATCTTTTTAGACCCTCTTTGTAAATTAAAGTATTTCAGTATTATTTCCTTTTAATAATCTCTGATTTTTAAATATTGCTATCAGCATTAAATCCTGTGTTTAATTTGTTTATTTAAAATTATGAACATTTTAATTGCATAAAAATACTGTAGTTTCTAAATGAATGAAAACATTTGTCAAATTAGTGAAATACTTTTTTCTTATATTTTGTTGTATTTTCACTTCAGTTTTGTGATATGTTTAAATTTTCATAGTTCAGTCATATATTATAAAATATTGATGATATACTCCCTTTTTATGTTTTTCTTTTTATTTCCGATGTATTCATTTTACAGTTGTGGAAAATATTGAATTTCAGTTACTCCTCTTTTCTTACTTTCTGCTTCAGTCTACGAATCAGTATTAAAGATTATCCAACTTATTTTCAAGAAGTAAATAGCTTTTTTCAATGCATTAGAATATTTTTTTATCATTATTATATAAAGTCGAAAGATTTTAAGCTTTCTGTTTAGAATACAGTTATCTTATAATAAGAGTCCCTACCTAGAATGGTATTTCATAATATACTTTGTAACTCCATATTCAGGCATCATAAAAGCTTTCACGACATGGTTCTTTGTTGTTGTTTTTTTAATGGTAGAAATCAAAATAATTTCATGAAATAAGGCATTTAATTTAAATTTGATTTAAAGAAAGTTATGCTAAATAATTTTATTGTGTATTTATCATCAACTTATTTTTTCAAATGTATACAGCAGTTGTGATAGTAAATACTGCTCTCTTTTTGCTCTAAAAATGGTCACAAGTGACAAAAATTCTGACACTAATTATGTTTACAAGACTGAATGGAATTTTGTTTACAATTTTTATTATTTGTAGTAATTGAGAAATTTTGCATATAAAGACTCTTCATAAAGAAACATATCATAATAAATTTTATGTTTACAAAATATTAATGTACTGCTTTCATGAAGACTTCGACTAAACCTTTCAAGTTTTCATAAACAAATCGTTGTTGTGATTTTTGTTATTTCATGTTTTGTTCCTATTTTTTATGTTGTAAGCATTTGTTGTACTTGGATATTTGGGATAAAATATTTCTTTAAAATCTGTGTGCTTTCTAATATTGATATGTAGCAGTACAAAATATTAAATGTTGCTCTATCATGTAGTATTAGTTGTACTGAAACATATTTAATTATAATATATAATAATATTTGATATTGTAAAATACTTCGTTTTGTTTTTAATTTCCTATTTGATCAATTAAATTAAATTTTTCCTCAATGAGTGTGAGATAATATTTTTAAGAGAAAAGGTATATAAGTTACTTTATCTCAAAAAGGAATATCTATCCTTCTTCCTTCCATAAAAATATATCTTTGAAAAGAAAAACTGCTTATTAACAAGATCTAAAACAGTTGAATTATCTTAAAACCAATATGCATTATATTTAGATATCATGTGATACAGATTAAATTTAAAATTTTACCATTTTAATGTTTTTTAATTTCTAATTTTTTGCACTGCTTATTATTAGTTCTGATCTGAAAAGTTTTTCATTGTCTAATAAAGTAATTTTTCTATGTAGGGTTTTATATCTAGTGTTCAGTTTATTCTCTTTGTCAGCCTATTTAAGTAATTTTTTTTTTACTTAGATTTGTATTCTATATTTATTTTTGCTGTTTTCAACTCTTGTGTAAAAAAATTATTAGCTTTCCTTCTGATGTTATTAGCAATAGCATATTTTTAAAAGTTTATGAAAATAAGATTATATACCACATAATTGATTTTCTCCCCATATTAGAGTCAAAATATGTAGGTGGAAACACGAGGCATTGTAAATTAGTATTTTCATTATTAAATCTCTTGTAAATCCTCAAATTGTTTGATTAATTTGTCACATTTTATTTATTATCTTTATTGTAACTAATATGTTTAATATTTGTAAAAAAAACTGTGCATCAATTGATTGTATTTTTGCTTTGAATATAAAAAAATTATTTTCATATATTAGGAAAGTTACATATGTTAAGTAAATTATCACATTAAAATAGACCATAAATCTATTTATTATCATAACATATTTTAAGTGCTCTCTTTTTTCTAATACTTCTTTCATAATTGTTTGTGCTGTTTTATTCTTGTTGTAATAGTTAGATTCTGATTCACATTTATAATAACATTTTCTATGACTTAACTCTTTATTTGAATGGAATTATATCAGTCTTGCATTTTTCTTTAAATAAAAAATAGAACCTCCGTTTAGAATTTGAAACTATATTATTGTTACAATTAATTCTCATCTAATGCTTTAAATATTTTTTTTAAAAAATGGTAGTCGAATTCGGTTATTAATTATTATAAATAATTGCATTATTTTCATAATATTAGAAATTTCCAATTGGGTAGAAAACAAATATTATGTATTAACTTAGATAAGATCACTATTCTGCTCTTAAATACTCTGTTTTAAATTATTAATTAGGATTATTAAGATCATGTTATATACTTTTTTGAAGCATGTATGTCCATAAATCTATACTAGGTTTCAACATTTCTGTTTTCAAATCCTTGTTATAAGTTTCTATTTATGTTTTAGACTGGATTGAAAATTATCATTGTGCATTTAAAAGAAAGAAAAGCATTAAGTGATATAGCATTTCTGTAGATTTTTTATTCTAGTCCTTGTAATTAATAGAAATTTATTATATACTTAAATGTAAATTATTCGTTTGCTATTTATTTTTCATATTCTGGTTGTTATTTTGCTTTTGTAACCAGAAATTATTTATTTATACTGTAAACTTGGTTTCACAGTGAAAACATTGTTTTGAAATTCAAAACTATTAAAGTGTTCACTGTTTTGCATTTTTATGTATATATACATATATATGTAATTTGTTACACCAATTCTGTAATTAAATAAAGTATTTGTTACAAAGATAATAAAAAATATTTTATTTCATCATACATAAACAAAATTGAAAACATGTATTCTTCCTACAATCACTGCTCAGTAATTTTTATACATTTTTTTAAATTTCTCATTTGTTTTTTGCTCTGTTTAAAAGTTAAATATTTTATATCCTCAGTATATTTCAAAAGTGGAAAAGAATACAACAATTTTGTGACCTATAAACAGGAATATTTTACATTATATTTGAAAAATGGGTGGAATGGAATTTATTTTTAATCACTTTTTTTTTCTTCAAAATATTTCTGTTTGTTGATTTTTATATTTTGCATCAGCAATGTTTGTTAGATATTTATCTTAGTCATAACAATGAAATTATATTTTTATCTTGATGAAAGAAGCAAACTCTTTATTTGAAAAAGCTCCATTTTTGTAACATTTTAGTCTATTTGACCATTTCTTCTGCATAGATTAAGAATTTTTCTATATGTCTGTTTTATTAAAAAATAAAATTCCTCTAATATGTCCTTTATAGCTTTTGGAATTCCTTCTAAATTATTATGCAATTTAAATTATTACTAGCTAATAAGCTAATTTACATTATCAGGTCTAACCAAGATCTCCCTTTTCCTACTCCACTACCAGTCGTCCATATATACATGAATTTAAATAATTAACAAATTGAAAGAGTAATTATAAAACAAAAGAAATTTATATATTTTTATTTGACCTTTTACGATCACCTTTTCCTCTTTACTATATAACAGCTGATTTTCACTGCCAATTAACAATACATTTTGAAGATTTTAATACTACTTCAAAGCTGAAAAGATAGCCTAAATGTTACTGTAAATATTATAGACGGAAGATAAAGAGCAATAAAATCGAAGTATTTCGAATAATATGTAACGGGAAAACTTACCCTTGAATGCCTTGTTCTTTGACATCTTTCAATCGCTTCTTAATCTGTAAGAAAAATGAACCTGAAAAAGCAGCAGGTTAATTAATTTTACAGAATAATATAAATTAACAGCATAGAATTGCACAAATATTAAAACTATAATATTTAAAATAATTCTTATGTTTTTCTGAGCATTTTGATTTTCATTAGTTGATTCAATGAATCTATGCAATCTTTTTTTATTATTCTTGATGAAAAAAAAATTACTTAAAGAGTAAGTTAAAACATTTGTTAATATATAAATCGGAAATTATAAATTTTGACTTTCACGATCGTTTACAGGAAGAAAACGAAGGAAAATCAATGACAAAACTAATGTGAACCTGAGATTTTGTATTCATTCTAAAACTTTGATATACTAAGTTTTACTTAATTGTCCATAAGTCATACAGGATTGAAAAGATAAAATATATCATAATAATTGTTTTTAAGATAGTTTTTAAATATGATGAGGTGGTTGTTCTCTACTCTTATCAAAAAAGAGAATACAATTTCAATAAGAAAAATTTTTTACATGTAATAATTAAAATTGTTTCAAAATTTATGAAAATCTTTCATTTATTTTCATTTAATGTTTAACTTTTTTCGGCTAGAAAGAATTGCAAATAAAAAAGTATTCACGCATTGTTAAATTTATATTTCAAATTTAAATATGATACAACATAGAAATTTCAACCTCATAGTTGATATAATTATTATTTTATTTTATAAATTCATTCATTATTATTATCCAACCATACTTTCATAACATTGCATTCGCATTTCAATGATCCAACTTTTAAAAAAATGTTTTCTATATATATCAAATATTTCTTAGAACGTACTATAATTTCATTCAGTTCTCACACTTTTTTTTATGTTATATACTTAGCACAGAAAAAATTTCGCTCGAATGCTAGCTAAATGCTAATCTATTTACTGCATTGATTTTTGCCCCCTCTACTTTCTTCACTAGAGTTATTTTTGAAAAGAAAAAAAATGTTATATTAATATCTAATTACTAATATTAAGCATTTTTTTTGTGAAATATTATTTTCGCTAACGGTATTCTGGGCGGTTTTGAATTTTTCTGAATATTTATAGAACCATTGCTGTTGGTATTTTTAAAAAAATTGTTTCTATTCAATTTTTTAAAGATATAAATTTAATTATTAAAACTATAAAATACTACTTAAACTTTCATTTGCGTTATGCGGCAGTTTAATGTGATGCAATAATTATTATAATAGATCGATTACATCTGGAAATATCTGTTAAACGACCCAACATTAAAGTTGTCTGCAGGCGTAACGATTGTTCAGAAAGTTATGAAATTTTGTATAGAGCATAATGAAGGGATGGGAATTTGTTTGAGAGAATAAAAAAATAATAGTTTAAAATCTCGCCATCAGGAGCAGTTTCTGGAATCGTAAGGTAGCATGTTGACCATAGTGTGTTCAGGAAAATAGTAAGAACATGCTGTGAGATGCTGCTATTTAAATCAAGTAAATTTTTTGAATTATCACACCTTACCAGATGTTTGAAATGTTCCCAAAGCCAAAAATCGCATGGAATCAGATCTGGAGGCCACAGATCACGACAGTGACGGCTGATGACACATTCTTCTGTAAAATGATTATGGAGAACGTCCTTTACACTACGGCTAATGTGTGGAGGAGCTCCATCTTGCATGAAAATTGAAATGCGAGAGATCCGATAACATACTCGATCCCCGGACAGCGATATGCATCATTAATTCAGAATAAAATTGTCCCGGATTTGCAAGCACATCATTGCCTTTCGAGCATTCGATCTCCGGACCTAAATCCATGTGGCTTTTGGCTTTAGGAACATTTAAAACATTTAGTAAGTCGTAAATTTTTTTTACCTTATTTAAAAAGTAGCATCTCACAGCATGTTCTTACTATTTTCCTGAACACACTACGGTCAACTGTGGAACATGCTATCTTACGATTCCTGATGGTAATAGAAAATGATGGCCGTCATGTTGAACATGTTTTGTTGTAATTAAATTTGTCGGAAATATGCTAAATGTGTAATTCGTTAGAAAAACTGCTCCTAGTGGCGAAATTTTGAATTTTTTTTTTTTAATTCGCTCAAACAAATTTCATAACTTTCTGAATAATAGCCTCGCCTGCAGACAACTTTAAAGAAGGATCGTTTAATTATGGACATCCTATATATAACCTTCATTTAGCATTAAGGGATTTAACATTCTACTGCGAATCTTCTCATTAATTGTTCTGCTGAGAAGACTAAATGTTTTGGGTATTTAATCTGAAGAACTTGGATTATTTTTGAAATTGGATATTGTCCTTCAAAAAAATTTGACTAGTTTAAAAAGTGCCCACCCCCACAACACTATTTGCATAAGTGAGAATCATTTGCAATTTTAGGAACATTCTTATAAGACGACAGAAAGATTTGGTTTTAATGTGCGATTTTTAGTTTCCAACTAAAAAGCACTATTCGGATAGTTTTTTGACGGACTGTACATAACATAATAATACAATATAGAAACAACAATCGAACAATAATACATTTTTTTTTCATTTTGCATCACATTATTATAAAAATTGATTAGATATCATATGATAGCATCTTGCACTTAAATTCGCAAATATAGAACAGCGCTCTTCTCAGCTTCTTCAAATCTGAAGAAATACACAGTTACCTTGAAAACTCTTATACATCATTCAGTGTTACAAAGGATATTCTATTATATGTCTAGGAAGAAATTTTCTCACTATTAAGACAGCTAAAAACTTCAGTGTTACAAAAAAAAAAAAAAAAAAAAAAACTTATACAATTTTAGAGAGATTGAATAACATTTTTACTTATTCTCTTTTACACTGCAGAACGCAAATCTAAAATCTTTCGAGAAAAATGGATTTAAGCAAGAAAAATTCAACTCGTGTTTCATTGTTTACTGGCAGCAATATACTTTCAGAACAGCTGTGGGGGAGGGGGACGAAGTTCTTTATATTTTCTGGTGCTTTTAATCGCATATTAATACTAGGCACTATAATCAAATCTCACTTAATGAGAGACTAATATAAGGAGCAAAACAAAATTTTTAATTGTGCCTCGCTTAACGAATGATGTTTCGCAGAACGAGTGGTGCAGATACAACTTGGCATCACATGATAGATTGTGATGGAAGCTTCCTAAGCCAAATAACATCCACTGGACATTAGTGTCTCCTTTTGACTAGTGGCTATGTTAATCGGCCATGAGCCCTAACGTTGTAAGTTCAGTCCTACGGCAATCTACCATTCACCCGTAATGGTGAATCGCGAACTTGAATAAGCAAGCAGCTGTCTAAGCTGTTATTGCGCCCTCTACTGGCATCAGTAGTCGTCAGGCGCATTATAAACATCAGCCAGGCATCTCCAACAACAACTCATAAACGCTCGCCATATGCTTGGAGCAAATGTATCGTTCGTCTCACGATCGACTCACTGATCGGAGAGTTTGTAGTGGAAACGTCATAAACCAGATAACATCCACCGGACATGAGTGTCACTTTTGTCTAGTGGCTATGTTATTCGGTTACGAATTCTAACGTTGCTAGTTTGGTCCTAACCATTCATCCTCAAGATCGATCCCCATCAATCTGATTTGGGCGCTTGTGTGAAGGAAGCTTTTAAACCTACAATGGAGGTTTTGACGGATAACGTTATTGAAAGCTACTTCAAGGGATTTGAACTAGAACGCCTGCAGCCTTAACAGACGAGATTTTGTCCCTGGGCAATATTATAGGATGAGAAGTGGATAGTGTTGTTGTTACTATTGGCATTTACCATGGGCTGACGGCCGACAGCAATTTTAAGCCGAATGAGCGACTCTTGCTTCAAGTAGTGCCAACTAGAGCCAAGAGTACGACTTAGCTGTACACTCATCACATTCGCTTGCACAGCTCCCTTTTATAGGGGGACTTTTTCACATATCTCACAGATAGAGCACAGAAGAACAACCATGCCCTAACCGGGACGCCCGGATCACAAGGAAGACACGCTACCTCTGTGCCAGGACGTCGGCAAAGTGGATAGTAATGAAATCAATGAGCTGGTGGAGAAACATAGTCAAAGCTAGTGAAGAGAGTATGATGCTGCATTTTTTGTCACAGCAAAAAGATGCGGAAGAGATTTGATCAGAAGAGGAGGAGATAAGAGCCTCAACAAAACAACAACCTTCCACTGAAATACGGGAGAATGCTGAAAACCTGTAAACTTATTGCGTCGTATATTGAGAAGCACAATGACTTTTACACCATTTGAAAGTACAAAAATGTATCTCTCAGATTGCATTGGTTTAAATATTGTACAATGTTTATTCTATTTTTTAAGAAACAAATTTATTATGCTCTGCGGTTAAGGTTGTTCAGAGTTTAGTTTTATGAGATGAAAAGGAGAGAAACATCGTTGTCGCAGAATCAAAACAAATACTTTAATTTTGATTGAAATAGTTAACCCTGCAAAAAAGCAATGCATTTATTCATTTTTACATTAAAAAACAAGTTGAATAAGCATTATATATAAATTGTTATATTCCAAAAACTAAAGGTTGTTTCAAATAATCATCATATTTCGTCTCGATTACTTTATTCTCTGAGTTGAGTTGGGCGATGGATTACTATTCATTCGTGCAGAACGACACCCCAAGCGACATTCTCAAATTCTGAGTTACACATACGAAAAATTGTATCTAATCAATTCATAGATCTAGTTGTCAAGAAAACTAAATTAACATCAAGTGTCATCCATTACAAGTTTTAAAAAATGTATTTGAGCTTGAGTGGACGAATAAAAAGTATTTTATTAATGATCGAAAATTTGAACAAGATATGTAAATATATATAGTGAAAGTGTAAACTAATAGTAGGAATTGAAAAAATATTAATAACTGCAAGTTTTGAAATATAAAAACTTATTATTAAAAATAAATATAAAAGAGCATATGCGATTATTTTTTAAAATGTTCATTCTGAAATTCGTGAGAAATGTTTATATAAGAGTTATAAATTGAAATAATTATCAACACAAATAAAATATAATAAAAGGAAATAAAATCTATAACACCTATCGTATCTGAAGCTTCAATTACCTAAAGCGTTAATGTACAGGGTGGTTATAATTAAACTTCCCTTATAAACAGTATTTTATAAAATAAACGTGTGAACAGATTGAAACAAAATCGGGTATATAGACTATACATGATATGCATTCAAAAAAATGCGTTCGAAAAAAGAAAAAAATAAATAAATTCCGAAATGTCCATCAGAGGGCGTCATTTACTAAAAAAGCATTAAATTTAACACAATAAACGAACAGAATGGAATATAGAAAAAATATTCACAATCCTGAACAAGAATTATGAGTAATAAAATGAAAAACCGGTAAAAGCTAGAAACACCATAACGCACGAAGCGTCATAACTGATCTATTACGATTTGCTGTTGAACACACTGTCCATCCACTTGAAATTTGGCAGGAGAATGAGAGTGGTCACATGGAACACCTTTCCCTTCATCGTCCTGGACACGAGTAAGAACTACTTCTCCTGTGCGATTTCATCCTAATCTGTTCTTTGAAACAAGAAACTGAACTTGACGAGGGATGGATTGAACGTCCCCCCCCCCCTTAAACAGCGTACTGTTATTTTTTTCCCTTACCTTTACTTAATGTGGTTCGATGACAAGCTGATCAGAAACTAATCAATAAATGTTCATATTGTTTCTTTATTCTATTTTGGTCATTTATTGTATTAAGTTGGAAAAGGCGCCTTCTGGTAGACATTATTAAACTTTTTTTTTTTTTTCCGAAATCCCATGAGCTCATCTAATGTATAGTTTTTATAGAAAATTGCTTGCAATCCGTTCACCCATTTGCGTTGTATTTGCAATGCTGTGTATAGGGGAATTTTAATTATAATTACCCTGTATTATTCACAGACATTAACGATGAAAAATAAGCAAATATAAAAAATTCAACATAATATTTAGGGAGCTGGGAGCTAGTTGTAACAATATTTGGTAAAATGTTTCTGTTTTTAAAAAATATTAAATATTCTCATTTAAAATCTTATTTTTATAGTAAAGTTATTCAGTCATTATAAGCAAGAAAAAAAATCTTTTAACAACATTGTTATAATTTTCCCCGCTCTCATGGCAAGTTGTAATAGTAAAAAAAAATATTAGGTTTTTTTTAACATTTATTTATTAACTGAAATTTTTTTTTTTTAAATCTGTTAATCATTATTATTTGGAATATTTGGAAAAAAGATACATTCTGAATGCCAATGTGCCTTCTTTTGACATACTCTGAATAGCATTGGAAATAATCCGACGTAAATATCCGCATTTCAGCAAATAAAAATATATCTTCTCTTCTTGCTTAGATTTAAATAACAACCTTGGTTTAAAATATCCAACAGAAAGATGAATATTTTGCTTCTTCTATTATTCTTCGTTCTTCTCTTTTTATTCAGCAGAACTGCTTTCCAGGAGATGACATCTGCTATTTTCTATATGATCTTCATTTTCTAGCACTAAGCGTTGCATTCTATATACCGTACTCTGAACCGCTCAATGCAACATTTCAGGATGCATGTTCATAATAGTCCATGTTAAGTTTTCCTTTAAAACTGATGAGTTCGAGACTCCACCAAGATACTACTTCGATTTTAAATAACCCCACAGAAAAAAGTCGAGAGGTTAGATCCGAGGATCGAGGTGGCCATGGAACACGAAAACAGCGACTAATGACTCTTTCATCTGAATAGTGATGACGCAATAGTTGCTATACATATGTACCAATATATGGTGGTGCCCCATCCTGCATAAAGACAATTTTATATAAGCCTTGCCTTTGCTGAAGTCGTGAGATTACAAAACTACTCAACATACTATATATCTGAGCATTTACGAAACAGGTCTGCGGTGCTGCTTGGGTAATAGTCTCAAAAAAGTAGTAGAGTTCGATGATAAAATCTGCAGTAAAACCACACGAAAGAGTTACTTTTTGAGAATGGAGTGGGATTTCTTGAAATCCATGGGGTTTTACAGCAGCCTAAATTCTAGAATTCTGAGTGTTAATAGTCCCATTCAAATAAAAACAGGCATCATCGACCTCTATTCTGGCAAGAAATGCCAAAGCAAAGGTTAATCAAAGATCATAATCTATAAGTTTTAATTTATGTAAAAGATTAATTTCATATGGATAAAATTGAAGAATTTTTATTAAATATTTTCATACTGTTGAAGCACTAACATCCAGTTGTCGGGCAACTCCACGTGTTCTGCTGTTATCAGCAGTGCTTGTCTGATTTCTTTCAACGATTGCAGTCGCTACATCTGTAATTTCATCCTCCGATTCCGGTTTCCGTCCTCTACTAGGCCGAACTGCGAAAGAACCTATTTTTTCGAATTTTTTAATCATTGCTTTTACTGCATTGATTGATGTTCTTTACGTAAATTGCTCCTAAATTCGAGAAGAGTAAAACTGCGTTGGATTGATTAAAATAAAAGTAAGTCACAGTGTGCTAAACTGTACGCATTTTACAAATCAAAAGTAAGTCCATAAGTAAGTCACACTGTGCTAAACTGTACGCATTTTACAAATCAACTAACACGTGAAATGATTTTCAATGCCCCGCTTCATTTTTGTAAGTCAAAATACTGGCGCTGGTTTCGACTACCCAATCGAGATTTTGCATTTTGGAATTTTTCCCCGTGTTTTATGCAAAATTTTAGCTGTCTTAAAGTGTAAAGCGCCACATTTTCTCCTATAGACAGCTTTTGGAATTTTTTTCCCCCGCGGATTCCTTTTTCCCATGTCGATAGTCCCCGTTCAAAATTTGGTGACTTTGCGGCTGACAGTTCAAGCTACAGAGGTCTCTTGAAAACCGCCATTTAATAATAATAATAACTCTGTATATTTCGAATTTTTTTAAGCTTATTCAAATCTGGCAAAAAAAAAATCCTGTGAAAAATACAAGTACAGATGCCACGCAAACATGAGACATAATAAACAAACAAAAAAATATGTGCCTTTTCGAAAAAATAATAGAACAAAAAAATCAACCTAAATCAAATATTTTATTTAGTTAAAAATGCGTTGAAAGATTAACAAAACTGACCATCAATTTGACTAATATAATAGCCTCATAACATGCAATGCCCAGATTGGCTGTAAAATGCCTAAATCCTCTCTTGTTCACATTCTTCTGCTCATGATTTAAGAGATTTAAAGCTGTCAATTTTGACTTGGAATGTTCACGAATGCTATTAATATTTCCAGGACAACGGTACTTAACCACCAAATCAAGACTGGATTTGTAAATAGATATGAAATTTGGACTCATATTAAGAAATACGGCAGACAAGATATGTACCATTTATTGGAATGGTACAAAGACCATGATGATAAATAATGAAGACAAAGACTGACCTTAGTGATTTACTTTCCCAGCAACATGAAAGTGATTCTTTCTTAAAGATGCCTGCCGATGAAGACGGAGTTTGCATCTAAATGTCCCTTGGTCTAAAGACAACAAGACTCCAAGTATCGCGTAACCTGGACATGATCCGAAGAAAACTTTTTTTGTCCATTTATGGGAATGTAAAGTTGTAGCCAGGGAAGAACTACTTCCTCTATGAAAAATGACTAATTCTGCCAAATACTGCAATCAGTTTGATGAATTGAAAGCCGCCATGGCAGAAAAATCTGCCCAAATCGACGAAATGATGCTTCAATTTTTCATCACGTCAATGTAAAACCGCATGTTGCATTGATCATAAGAGAATAGTTATTATAGTTTGAAAGAGACATTCTGCTGCATCCTAATCCCCAAACCTTGCTCTATTTGACAATTACTTGATCTTATCACTGAAAATTCTCTCTGTGATAAACAGTTCCAATCCATAAACGAAATAAAAACGCATGTCAAAAAAATATGCTGCAAATAAACTCCAGTAGGTTTGAAAAGTGGACAAAACAAAACTTCATGAGAAATAAATGGCTATAGAATTGAACGGTTCATGTATAACACAAAAATTCAACTTGAAGTATCAAAAACAATGTATTCATTTCATATTTTTTTTTAAAAAAAACTTACGGAATATGCTAATATTAGATACTAAATATATTAAATTTTTTCTATATGTTGGCGCCACCTGGTAGTGAATTTCGAAAAAATTGATTTTAATGTTTTAGAATATATTTACAAATACGAATTTTTTAAAAAGGAAGGTAGTTGAAAAAATAATGTTTTCCAATACACCAATAAAACTATTTTAATTATTATTCTTTTTGTTGATTTACTGCTTTAATGAAACATCTCTAAATCGTCAATCAAAGTAGCACTCCAAAATAACAAATCGACTCTTGGTTTCAATGCAATTATCAATTATCTTTAGCTGTATAATATAATAGTGCAAATAATAGCTCTAATATTTCAAAACGAGACAATAATATAATTAAACTGAATTAATTAAAGCCATTTTTTATTAAGATTTCAGAATCATTTTGGTATATTAATATGCTTATAACATCAGAAAAATTTCTGCTTTCTTGAATTTTTGCTACAGAAAGTTTAACTATAATATATAATATTTATCTATGTGTATAGTGGGACATTTTAATCTAATTAATTAAAATAGATGAAATCGAAATGTCCTTCTCCAATGTGTAGTCTTCAATTACTTTTTTTTTTCTTTTCAGAACCTTAATTTTCTTTGCAAACACTCTTATTTCGAAAAAAAATTATTCGTTATTGCCATGTCGTATTTTAAGAGTAATTTAATCACTTAGAATTTAAATCATGTCTTCAAAAGCTTATTTTTCAATAACATGATGATACAAGATGAAATATTTAATAGCTTTTAAATATATCTTGCAAAGATTGGGATCGAAAAAATCCTTTTACAATGTCTTCATTTTCATAAAAGAAAATATCCCCGATTATATCTTTTAATTGTGCTCAATATAATATTTATTTCAAAGGCGCCCCATGTTCTCTTATTTCGTCATTTTCCTCCAGTATGACTGATATAATACGCTGGACATTTGGCTATTTCTATTGGACGGTATAAAAAGAATACAATCACTTTTATTGGAGCACAAGAAGGAGAGGTCGATTTGGAAGAAGTATGGATGAGGTATTATCCAATACCTCTCAAGGTATAAAGCTATTTTACATTGAAACGAATATTTTGGCTGGCGGTGCAGGGCGTCTTCCACAGCACTGAAGCCTGTAAACTTCTAATTAAATGTGTTAAGTATGCAGGACCTCATAGAGCTAAAGGCTGCTCATTAGCCTTTGAGGATACATTAAAATGTGCTAATCTTTTCAGGCGACCATGCGGCGAACTGATACCAGTGTCCCCGATTCCCTAAGACTGGTGGTCGACACCAAGCCACCAATAAATTCCAAAATAATGCCCCCTCCAATAAATCTATATGGGATCCACCCAGGACGCATCGACTTCTTGAAATTTTCAGAAAAGTGGAAGAGAATGTGTCATATTCTAAAATTCTGAGTCGGAATTTTCCTCATTAGACAAAACTGAGGTGCGTGAATCTTCCACCCAAGTTGTCACCAAAACTATTCCAAAACAGTCAATACCAGTGGATGCAATTAATTCCAAAATTTTAACTGACATTTTTTCTGGTCTAGCTATGTTAAAGAGAGAAGATTGTTGTGATTCATTCCTTCTACTCGAAGCCTTTAAATTGGCTTCACCAGCAATTCGTTCAGTATCCCACCCTGCTGATATGGCATATTTCCTTTTTGAGTAATATGTAAGCCTTAGTAATGGACCCGCACTTTAGTTTTCGCTCTTTTCTCCTAAATAAACTTGCATAATCTTAAATTTTCACCTGGAATGCCAATAGTTTGCGTCCCAGGATTGCTGAAGTACGTGATTTTGTTTTAGAGCAAAATCTTGATGTGTTTTTAGTCCAAGAGACCATGCTCCCACTGGAGTACACAATCCAAATCGCTAATTACCGGATCTATAAAAATGATAGACCTGGACTTAGAAATAATTATCGGTGCATTTTTGGAGGCACCTGTATTTACGAGAAATCAATAATTGATTATCACGTCATCCCCACCCCCGTTTTAGAGAGGATAGACGCGACAGTTATTGAGGTTAGGTTAGGTAATAAATTGTAATCAAAATTGTGTCAGCCTATGCGAGATCTGGGGGTTCGCATAATTACCTTCTAGAGGATATCAAAAAACTTTTAAATTTAGGCCCAAACGTCATCATTGCGGGTGATATCGTCTGGAATAACTATGTACCCCCCCACATTTGGTAGACTGCTATTTAATTATTTATCTAATGTAGACGAAGTCAGTGTTTTGGCACCCCACTCATTAATTTTATTAGTGATAACGACTCCGTTCTTGATATCGCAATATTAAAGCAAATTCCTTTTAACTCTCAAATTAGAGTTCTAAATTGTTTAGATTCAGATAATCTTCCAGTAGTTTTGACTTTTGATACTGGAAAATTTTCTTTAAATTTATTAGCACAATTCTCCACCAACTGGGAGAACTTTCGGCAAATCTTAAATTTCAAACCCCTCCCCCCCCTCAAAATTAATAGCAATGATGACGCAGAATTTGCAGTTGGTTGTTTAGGAAAAATTTTGACGGAGGCTCGCAGAAACCTCAAAATCAAAATTTAATAAATCTTCAGAAAAGCTTTCTTTAGAAATCCAAAACAAAATTAAACTGTGAAATAATTGGCGTAGAATTTGGCAGCGTTGTCGTCATCCGCAATCTACGCAAACTCCAGCTCGAGATCAAAAGGTTAAAGATAGGTCATTTCGAGCAACGGCAAGTTGATGAACTCCAGATATTCGATGAAGACACGCGGGGAATGTGGCGCCGATCTTCTTATCTCCGTAAACCATTCTCTCTTATCCCCTCCCCACTCAAGGGGGGTGACTTGCCCTGGCTCCCATTGAAAAGGCGGAAGTTTTGGCTGATAGCCTGCAAAGGCAATTTGAGCCCCACATTGACCTGTGGTTATAGAACGTACCTTTAAACGATAACGTCAGCTATCAGCTGGGGAGTTTCCTGACATCACCACATGTAAACAATCTTGAACCAGTGCGACCGACGGATAAAATGAATTTTATCAAGAGCCTGAAGCCAAACAAATCGCCAGGATTGGATTTAATTACAAATCGCATGATTAAAAACCTTACACCTTAATTTATTTTATATTCAACTTATTTAATTAATAAAATGTTAGAAGTTTGTTTTTTTCCCCGGTAGTTGGAAAACAGTTGTGGTTATCCTTATTCCAAAACCAAAGTCTGATTCGTCTTTACCTCAAAATCTCCCATTTCGCTACTTAGTAGCCTGAGCAAAGTGTACGAAACTGTGATTCTGAAAAGCCTGAATCAATTTCTCGGCGACAAAAATGTTTTAATTTACGAACAATTTGGATTTCGGAAAAATGTGTCGACGAATCACCAACTAATTCGCGTTACAGAATTGATTCATGATGGCTTTGAGAAGTTTCAAACCACAGGTGCACTTTTTCTGGACGTAGCCGAAGCCTTTGATAAAATTTGGCACAAAGGGCTCTTATTCAAGCTCATGCGACTTGGATTTTCGGTGCAATTTGTCAAAATTGTTTACGCTCGTACCTAACTTCTAGTAATTTTAGGGTACGAGTAAGCATTATAATTTCTTCCCCCAGACCAATCCTGAGCGACTATCACACAAGGTAGTTTCCTCTCCCCAACTCTTTTTAACATCTATGCTAATGATCTTCCTAGAGCTAGTAATTGTTATTTAGCGATTTTCGCAGACGATATCACCATTCTGACACAACATAGGAATCCACAAACAGTCATATACAATTTACAACAGTACATGACCGTTTTGCAGTGCTGGCTGGAAAATAAAAGTCAACCCCACTAAATGCGCGTGCCTTCTTTTTTTCTAAAAAATTGAAAATGCCCGACCTAGAACCAATCCAAATTTTCAATCAGCCCCCTCCCCTTTGTAAATGAGTACAGATACTTTAGTTTGGTTTGGTTTGGTTTTAGACGCAAAAGTAAGCTTTAATTGTTATATTACAGCAGCCCTCGCCAAAGCTACTGTTACAAGTATTAATCTCTACAGATTAATTTCTCTTCGGAGTAAGCTAGCGATTAGGCTCAAGCTTCTGCTCTACAAAGCCATTATAAGACCTATTTTAATGTATGATTCCAAAATGTGTGGGGCCACATCAAGAGGTTGCAAGTTTTCCAAAACAGACAACTGAGGTGAATAGTTAATGCACCCTGGTACGTCAGAGGAAAAATAATGCATGACGCCCTTCAAATTGAACCTGTTTCGGAATTTATCAAAAGTTATTCGAAAAAATACCCCAGATTCGTAACGAGTTACAGCAAATACCTGTTAATGATCCTGCAAAACCTAGTTCTCGAAAGAGACCTAGAGCAGCTATAGCAAACATCTTTATAAATTTTCCAGCCGTAAAAAAGCTGCGAACTAATTAACTCTGTCATCAATCTGATGTTTCAAATTTTCAAAATTGTTTCTGTTTAGACATTAAATAGCTAAAATGTGCTACACGCGTGAAATCTGGAAATTTTATTTTTTCAAAATATTAAGCAAAATAGTTTTATCAGTCTCCATAGTTTAAGGCACATGCAATGTAACTCCATTAAATTATTCTCAATTGTTCCATTTATAATATAAATCTATTTTAAATTAATTAAATTATTTTCATTAAAAAATCATTCATTACCAAATTTTATGACGTTAGAGCTTTATAGCGCTCGTCCAAACTAGATCATATTAATTTAAACTTTTCTTAAACGTACAAATCAAAGTATTTATTCCATATTATGATGTGGAGGTGCTCGTGACCACTTAGTCATATCGCGGAACTCCGAAACATTACGACGTTGCCGTTACATATATTTTGGGCAGTATTTTTTTTTTGTAATGATCATTCTCAATGAAAAAAAAACAAAAAAACTTATATTTTCCACGCAATTTATGCAAAATCCTAATATTTAATAGTTTTCAAAATGAAACTGAGATGTCGGGTTTTTTGGACTCTTTCCGATATCAAAACTGTGGAGCTAAAAGTTAGGATGAAATCTAAAATAAGAAACACTAAGGCGTAAGTGATTTTATGTTTAGCAGCTGCTTTTAAGATAAGAAAAATATTCTGAATTTATCATTTTGGTATATTGCCATTTGTCATTTAATGGTTTGTTTTGAAGAAAAAAAAAAATGATGCATTTATAATTTTATGCAAACTGCTGAAAATCAGCAATTATTCGGAGCATTTGGAAATCAAGTATGTTCTGCATCACACTCAAAATCGAATTTCCTGCTGTGTTGTCAACCAAATCCGCTTTTATATTTGAATAAAAGATATATTTAATGCATATCCTTCAAACATAAGTCACATGATCAAGGGCGGATTTCGACGATAAGTGACCACAACTGTGGCGTACCGATAAACAATCGTGCCTGGACACAGTGCGATACCTTTTCTCGGTCATTGCCGTGTGCATTTGGAAAGCTACTGATAACGCCGAAACCCGGCATCTCTCTCTCATACATACATACACATACATACATACATATTATATATATATATACATACATATATACATACATATACATACATATATACATACATATATACATATATACATACATATATACATATATACATACATATATACATACATATATACATATATACATACATATATACATATATA
>JAOUZG010042570.1:38763-67238 GCA_026289955.1 Argiope argentata
TATATATATAAACGCATAATTTTGTATTTGAAGCAGAACATAAAGTCGTGGCCGAAATCAGGGAAGACTGGTTGAATTTTTAAGTTCGTTTCATTGCATCTCGAAAGGCACGCATTATGTACAAACAGCTCGGGCACAAAAACAGAAGGTAAAAAATTCGTGAAAAGAACGAAATCATTTATCACTGACCTTATATCCCACGAGATTCTCTTATATAAAGCTTTATCTCCTGTATAAAGCTTTATCTGATTAATTTTTCTTCGGGAAAATAAGGACTCTGTTGTTCGTAATCGTTAACCGATCTGTAAACATACTTCCTTGAAGGAAACAGAGAATTCTTTTGAAGCGATGATGATAGGATGATGTAGTACTACTAAACAAATATCTGTACATGACAATTTTTCAGTACTGAATAAATTTATATTTCTGAACTAAATTTCTTGTAATTATTCTCTTTAATTTTTTTTAAAAAGTATATCTACGCCTTTTGTAGAGAAATGTGAAATTTTGTGTGATAGATTGAGCATAGATGAATGCAAGAGAAATATTTTATTCATTAGATTTTTACATTATAAGAGAGTTCGGGGACATGTAGATTTTTTTTTTTTAAAACTTTTTATTCATAGCATGCACAAAAGTCAAAGTGTTTTCATAAATTTGTCCATCTTATTTAAGGAAACTTTGTAGCTGATAGTTTAAGTCTAGTTGCAATATTTAGCGAAGTAAAAATTTTAAATATTACTATTCACTATGAATACAGAAGTTGTTTGTTTAGTGAATCTTGCTTATTACAAGCAAGCACACATTAAAAAAAAAGAAAAAGCTTCAACTATTTTGCCAAGCAAAAAATTGGTATCAAGACAGCCAAGAATGACAGTGAAAATATATGAATATATTTAAATTATTTTGGGTATTTTGGTTGCATTTAAAATAGTCTGATCAGAATGTACCTACATTTAAAAAAAACCCCTTTCGTTTGCAAAACACCATTCACAGTTCAGAAATGAATTTTAATTAAAAAAAAACATTCTTTACAATGCTATTACATAAAATTGCAATAACATTTAATTCATAATTTAGTTCATACTACTTACAGATATACATAAATAGGTTTTAAACATCCTAATAAGAAATCTAGTTCATATATCTTCTTTTCTAGTTTCAAAACATCAAATAAATAGACAATATTAAATACATAGCATAAATATTCTAAATATAAATAATTTCCATCAAACATTTATATATTATATTCATAAAGTGTAGTTCATGTAACACACAAAACTTTAGTCCATACTGGCATGCTATAAAGCACTGAAATAATATCCGGAACAATAGCGAAAATTATGCTACAAAATTTCTACTGATAAAATATGAGCAAGGATTAAAAACAAAATTTGATTCTATGAAGAAACTAAGTTACAGTTTAACATTGCTAATTTATCGAAATTGAAAGATCGAATTAAGAAGATTCCTAATTCATTATTATTTAATATTCTAAATAAATTTAATAATATTCTGATGACTTCCAGTGCCAGTAAAATTAAACCTTTATTTAAACATTTGGAGATAATTTATTACTGTACAAAATTGTAAATTAAACATAAAAACAAAGCCTAGATATTTTATATGCTTCTGACTATCTAGCTTCAGTCTCATTATATCAAGTTAACAATTATTTAATGAAACACAACTAAAATCAATTAAAACACCTGAAAGTGACATATTAATGCTGGGCTTTGAATTCTATTTTTTAAAATCCATAGTAACACTTTTTCGCATTTTTTAAAAGATACAATCAATAAAGGTGAACTAAAATCACATAAAGATATGAAATAATTTCTAAATGTTATCCAAGTTTTCAGTATATATAATTCACAGACTGCTGAAAGGCCTCTCATGAAAACTTAAATATTATTTAGAGAAATCCTCTACTAGTAAATAACCTCATTAAATTTATTAAAAATTGAACGAGACAGCATGGAATTTTGCCACTTAGTCTTGATGAAAATGAAGCACAACGAAAACATTGCACTTCATTTTCTCGGATCCAGTGCGCAAATATCAGAAAGGGAGAAAATTTGCATTAAAAAAAACTAATTTATAATCCTTTACGGCAAATGTTTAAAATGCAGATGCTATGATTATTTAAATTATACGGTTGCATCAACACTCTTGAAAAAAAAAATTTAAGGAAAGTTTGCAATACAACTATTTCATAAAAGGGGATTATAGAAAATGCTTACATAATTTTAAAAATTGTATATTCTTGCTTACTCTTTATTAATAATTAAAAAGTTAGTTTTTCCTTTAAGCTGAAAGCTATATTCCAAGTTATACTTTACTATTCGTTACGTAGACAGATGTCAAAGCTAAAAAAGAAGACAATTTCAGACATTTAGACAGAAGCTTCATGATATTTTAGACTCTATAGAAGTAAAATAGTTGGTACTTCCTTTTTGTAGAACGCCAAACATAAACTACAGCCTGTTAAAAGAATCTAAAATATGTAGTTATATCTTAAGATAGATTAACTATGTTTGAACAATAAATAAGGTTTATATCACAAAATATTACAATTAATAATTTTAAATAGACCCGTACTTCATAATATGGAACAACTATTGTTAATTTGAAAGAGAATAGCATTTATAAAAGACTGTGCATGAGATTTTATTCCAAGTTATCTCCTTAAAATAACATTGTGACTTCTCAATTTTTGTCAATTCTGTTAGGCAGTATATATCTCATACTACAAATTTAATGGTAATTTAAAAAATATATTACTTTTTTAAGAATATACTGCTTCAACTTTTAAAAAAGCGATTTATTAATTTTATAGCTTATTGCCCTAACACTATAGAATGGTCATATTCTCAAAATCTACACAACGACAAAATTTTACTGTATATTACAAAGGTCTAGTTAGATGTTCTACTGTATATTACAAACATCTAGTTAAAAAAAACGATTAAATTCAAATCAAAATCAAGCATTTAAAGAATATAGGGAAATAACATGGAAAATAATTTGAAATCCAGAAGTCGGCGGAAGGGGGCTTTTAAGCTCATGGTTGAATTATAAATTAATAAATCATAAAAGGCACGTCTAAGTTTTTTAAAATTATACTAGTCTTGTAAAGAATACTAGAATATTTCAAAGGGTATATAGCTCCACCATGTGAAACACTTTTTTAATTTCTTAAAAAAGTACTAATAAACTTAATGCCAAAATGTTTTGTTTTCAAACCATCCCCCCTCCAATGCATATAAATGCAGTAAATATATGTCACAAGACACTCCAATAAGGAAAATTCCTTTAAACATACACAATTTCATTCTTTAGGACAAAAACATCACAAACATTTTTCATAATACAACATGATTTACAGTTATTTAAATTGCACAGTTTGGTAATTATTTAGTTTCCTGACTGTTATATAGTCCCTATGGAATAATGATCATATTCACAGAAAAAACAACAATTACTGTAGTTCTACAGTATATTACAATGGTTCAGCAAAGGAATTAAGCTTAAACTATTGTTAAAATTGTAATTTCGGGAAGATTTCTTTTGGTGCATATATCTTCAGAATATTATCATATACCAAATAATAATAATAATAATACTCCAATAAGGCAATTTATTCATAAACTATCAACTCCATTTTGATAAACAGTACGGTTCACACAGTTAAAACTTTTTAATAACATATGATTAGAATTTTTTAAATTGCATCATTTGGCAGTTTCTTAGTTTGCTGATCCTAAACTACATAGTTATATAGTTGCTATAAAATAATGATCCCATTCCCAAAAACTACTCCAACTACTGACGAACGGCAAAGTATAATCAACATAATTTTACAAAAAAAAAAAAAAATCTTAATCCATAGTTAAAAATTTTAATTAGTTCCGAGATGTCATTTTTTAATTATATATATAATCATTGGGGGATTAATAAATCAAAAGATATTCTAATAAGGCATATTACAATCTATTGCTACAGGATAACTACAGATTACACAATTTAAATATTTTAATACTAGAATACGATTTCAACTATTTAAATTTCATAGCATGGAAATTTTGTTAAGTCTGCTGCTTGCCACTATATTATTATATAGATGCTATAAAATAACGATCATATTCGGAAAATAATAATAACTAATGTCCAACAGCGTATAGCAAATGTTAAGAAAAGTGAGTTAAATAAAAATTAAGGTTTCAATTAATTTCGAGAAAGCAATCTTTTTTCGATACATATATCTTCAGTACATTAATATGTCAAAAGACACTCTAATAAGGCAAATTCATTTTCACACAATCTACTGTTTTAAACAAACAATACAGATCACGCAATTACAAACTTTTTCAAGCAACATATGATTTGAACTATTTATATTGCAAAGTCAGGTTATTTAGTTTGCTGATCTAGCTATTCTTTTATACATATAATATCCTCAGAACAATGACCATATTCACAAAAAATACACAACTACTGATGTTCTATAGTATGTTATAGAAGTCCAGCGAAAGTGTCAAGTTTAAATCAGAATCAAGGTTTCAATTTCGGGAAGGCATCCTTTTTTCATTGTATATATCTTCAATAGATTAATAAATGTCAAATGACATTCTAATAAGGCAAATTCATAAACAAACAATACAAATCACACAATAACAAAGTTTTCAAGGCAACATATGATTTGAACTATTTGAATTGCATCGTCTGGTAATTATTTAGTTTGCTGGTCTAGCTCTATATTGCTATATAACTGCGAAAATACACAACTACTTCAACAGTATAAAAGTCCATTTAAAGAAGTGAGTTTAAATCTAAATTTTTCAATTAATTTCGGGAAGGCATTCTTTTATTCATTGTACACATCTTCAGTAGAATAATATATGTCAAATGACACTCTAGTAAGGCAAATTCATTTCCATAAAATGCAGATCACATAATTACAAATTTTTTCAACATACGATTTAAACTATTTAAATTGTATAGTATAGTAATTTAGTTTGCTGATCTACCACTACATTGTTATATAACTGCCACAGAAGATAATATTCACAGAAAAAACAACAACTGGTGAATTGATACAGAACAAAATTCATACTCACAGAAAATACACAACTACTCGTGTTCTACAGTATATTATTAAAGTGCTGCAAAAAGGTAGAGTTTAAATCAAAATTATAAAGTTTCAATTAATTTCGGGAAGGCAACCTTTTTTTCATTGTATGTATTTTCAAAAAATTAATATATGTCAAATGACACTCTAATAAGACAAATCTGTTAACAAACAATACAGATTACACAATGACAAACTTTTCAAGGCAACATATTATTTGAACTATTTAAATTGCATAGTTTGGTAATTATTTAGTTTGCTTATCTAGCACTACAGTGTTACACAATTGCAGTAGAATAACGACCATATACACAGAGCATGCACAACTACTAATGCTCTACAGTATATTACAAAAATACAGTAAAAGAATCGAGTTTAATCACAACTAAGTTTTTAATTAATTTCGGGAAGACATTCTTATTTCATTGCACATATCTTCAATAAATTAATGTATGTCAATTAATGTATGTAATGTATTCACAAACAATCTACTACTTTAGATAAACAATGCAGATCCCACTATCAAAAACTTTTTAACAACATCTAATTTGAACTACTTAAATTGCACAGTCTGGTAATTATTTAGTTTGCTGACGAATTCCTATAGAAAACTGATCATATTCATAAAAATTACACATCTGGTGATCTATTATATAATATAAACTTTAAAATAAAAACCAGGATTCGATTAGTTTGGGGATCACTTTCTTCCCCAATGTATATACATCTGCAGTAAATTAATATTTGCGGAAAGATACTCCAATAAGGCATGCGTTTTAAACGATTTATTCCTTTATATAAACAATGCATATCAAGGAGTCAAAATATTTTATACGACCAGAACTTTTTTTAATTGCATAGTCCGGTAATTTAATAATTTTTTCATCTAACACCATATAGTTTTATATTAACTATAGAAAAATGACCACCCTCAAGAAAAATATAAGACTACAGGATGTTACACATATCCAATAAAAATTAAGTTTAATCCCTAGTTAAGCTTTTAATAAATTTCAAGAATTCGTTTTTTTTTTCAGTGTATTGTCTTCAGTAAATTAATATACTCAATTTCAAGAATTCGTTTTTTCAGTGCATTGTCTTCAGTCAATTTATACATGTCAAAATGCACTCCTGTAAGGCAATTCCATTTGCAAACAATATGGAGTTTCTGAGAAACAATAAGGGGTGTGTAATTGAAACTCTTTAATGTGTTATAGTCTGAACTATATAAAATGCATAGTCAGGTGATTTCTTAGTTTGATGATTAAAAAATAAGCCTTTAATGAGTTTGGGATTTTTTTTTCTCTCAAACAGATATATCTTTACTAATTCAGCAAGTCAAAAGACACTCCAAAAAAACGAATATATTTAAAACGATCTACACCTTACTGCATAAATACTTTTTACTGCATAAATTTTTGATAATTTGATACATGTCAAAACACTCTTCCATATTTCATTTATAGACAGTCTACTGCTTTATACATACATACTATTATATTACAGTTAAAACACTAAATAGCATTTGATCAGAACTTTTCAATTGCTCAAATAGGTGATTTTATAAAACTATATCATGTTAGATCAGCAAATTATAATTGCTAGAGATTTTTAAAAAATACATTACTACTACTATCATTTTACAGTATATTACAAATGTGCTATAAAAAATTAGGTTTAAATGCGAGCTGAGGTTTTAATTTCGAGACGTCGTTACTTTTTTCAGTTCAATACCTACAATAAATTAATGCATAACAAACTCCTGTAACAAGACAAATTCAGTTACAAAAAAAAATCTATTTATTTTGATCAGTAAAAACAGACCACACAATTATAAGGCTTTTAAATAATACCAAATGATTTGAACTTTTTAAAATTGCACAGTGAGGTGATTTCTTTATTTGCTGACTTATCGGTATATAGTTTTTACGAATAATAATCATAATCACATGCATAGCTGATATTCTATTGTAGAACTGTATATTGCTTGTATTGCAAAAACTTTCCAATAAAAAAATAAGCATTCAGGAAATTGGGGAATCCTCATCTCCCCCCCCACAATTGTTATATCTTGAAATAACAAATCAAAAGACATTCCAATGAATTTCATAATTTGACGACTTGATAATATAGTTACTGCAGAATAATAATAAAATTCTAAAAATAAACAAATAAATAAAAACGCAAATACCGGTTTTCTACTGTATATTACACATGTCTAGTAAAAATCTTACACAACATTAAGCCTTTAAGGTATTTTAGGACATACTTTGGGAAATGAATGAATTCCAGTCTTTTAAGGTTGTAGCTGAATTACAAATTCATAACATATTATTAACATCCATTTCTCCCTAAATGTGCTAATCTTAAAAAAAAATGCAGTTTTATTTTGTGCGGCATATTTTAATTTTATAAAAACAGTTTTCTTTTCAAGCATTAAATTGAACCATACTTTCTTTCCAATGCATATACTCAGTAAATTAATATATGTCAAAAGACGCTCCAACAAGACAAATTTATTTACAAACAATCTACTTTTTTAGATAAACAAAACACATCACACAGTTAAAAATTATAATTAATACCATAAGATCACAACAAGCTTCAGGTACAACTATTTTTAACATATAACAACCATAAATAGATATTTCTTCTTAAGTTATAGTAACATGGGCAAAAGATTATGCATAAGGTTTATAGGAGTTTATAGAATAAAGAAAACAGAATTTATTCATATACAAAGATAACATTTTTGTGGACAAGTTTTTAATAGCAGTAAATTAGGAACAGCAGCAATGAATGCTTTTTATTTCTGTCAAATATAATATAAAATAAAACAAAAAAAATCAAAAGTAAATATGTCATTCTCAGAATATTCTGTCCTTGATAAAATTTTATAAATAAGTATATTTATACACTCTTACATCATATATGTACAAAAAAGCTTTCAAGTCACTCAATTTGGTCTAGTGAATTTAATTTAAATGCCAATCTATTGTTTACTGAAAAGTATTAAGTATACATTAATAAATTATATTTAGCATAAAAATGTCAGTAAGTACTTCCTAAATGGTTATGTACATCATCTCAATAATGTGCCCCTACATTTATAAGTTTGATAAAAATGTGTCGAATACAAGGTACTTGAAAATAATTTTATAACTTATAAATGCGCTGATAGAAAAGCATGCATAGTGTTTGCATAAATACACACATTTTCAAAACAAACATATGCAGGAACAAGAAGTATGTATAGATGCACTGTAATTTCAAAAAAGGAAGAGCACTTAAAAGACAATTTAAAATTCTCAACACAACCTTTTCTTTTCGAACTCGCAATAATCTGTAAATATATTACAGTTTCGGGAGTATCACAGCAATGCTTGAAGATAAGAACATTCGAAAATAATAGATGTGATTAAAATGTTGTACATTTCAAACATTTGAAGTCAAGACAATAAATGGTATGATTAGTATGGAAGATTGATAACATTTTTTATAGCTACACTTTTTGAGAGCGCTGCCTTTGAATCATAAAAATAAACATAAAAAAAATCAACAAATAATTTTCATACTACCGGCGATAACACTGTTTCATACTTTTCAGTGTCTTTGCCATCAGTGGAGCAATTTTCGGTTCTGAAAGAAGAAAATTATAAAGATAAAGAAAATATTTAAAAGAAATGGCTTTGATATTTACTAAGAGTAAATGCTATTTTGAATGCAGATGGAATAATTCATTCATGCTCATCTTTTTTTTCCCCCATCGAGTTAAATATAAAACGATTCTTCATCAATACGAAATTTATATTTCGGTTACTTAAAGAAAAAAAATTATTTACACAGCATAAAGCTTAATTTATATAATATATTATAGATGAGGCAATGAATTTTTAAGATTTGCTAAGTATTTACAAACACAACTATGCCGACATTTTGTAGATGCACCCTCTAATTTTTAACAGCAGAAAAATATCCAAGTCCAATATAGCTAAAAACATAATTGGATATGGTAAATGAAAATGTGCTTTTGCAGTATCATCTAGACCAAACTAAACTAGCAATTACACTGCCATGTTTGCAGCTTCACCTATCCCATTATCTCATTTTAACAAGTATTCTCAAGAAAAGTTAAAATAGTTAAAAGCATTTTGAAATGCTTTAATTCACTAGGTGGATTAATATGGGTTTCTTGTTTCAAGTCTTAAGCATAAATATTTTAAAATTTAAAACCTAAATTCGAAAATACAAATAACGTTTTAAAAAAATGCTTACTTTTAG
This sequence comes from Argiope argentata, assembly GCA_026289955.1. NCBI lineage: Eukaryota > Metazoa > Arthropoda > Arachnida > Araneae > Araneidae > Argiope > Argiope argentata. Next base: position 48,176 of record JAOUZG010042570.1, read on the forward strand.
GAATGGAATGCTCTGATGCTCGAGAACTACTAGCAGCAGAATTTATGGCAGGAGCAGAAGGTCTGGGACTAGCTTTTGACGATGGGCCAGCTTTGATAGTATGATTAACAGGAAGAGCAGTACCCATCTTTGCCTGCTTGCGAGCAACTTCACGAGGTGGTTTTGCAACAGTATTAACATACGCTAACTTCACTTGCCGAGCTAAAAAAAAAATGAATTAAAATTTTGAAAGACAATTCCATATTAAGGAAATAGAGATATTTCCTTTAATTTAACATGCGGCGAAAATCAATCAAACCCATTAAAAAAATAAGTACCTAGGAAAGGATACAATAAAACACAGTAACAAGGACTTTAAACCATGTTGAAGCATTCAAAGGAAAGTTACTGGATTGAGTAATATATTAATTTGCTCAATTGGGATAAATCACTGAAATATGGATCAACTTTTTTCATCATTAATAGTTCAAAATAGGTCTTTTGAATTATTGAAATTAAATGTTACACATTTATTCCACAATTATACTTCTCTCCTAAAAAAAATAACCAAGTGTTATTACTGAGGTTGAAGAAATTTTCCAGAAAAAAAGTAGCCTGGGAATTTACTCTGCCTTTCAAGTCTCAAGGAACAGTAGAGTTAGTAATATTGAGATAAGTACATATGCAGAGAAGCAATAATAATGCAAAGTAATATATAATGGAACAATTCCTTTCAAAAGTGCTCCAATCCAAAATTTTAGCAATCAATTTTAAAGAATTGTAAGAATGCAATTTTTGTAAAAAATTTTTACAGGATAATCTGAATGAAGTGCACTATTATAAATAGGAAAAAACAAAGGACCGATGAAATCTCAGATGATCCACTCTGAATAAATTTTCTTACTTCTTTTCTTTGTTCGAGATTTCAGGCATTCTCATTTTTGTATTAAAATTTTGTTTAAAAAAACTAATTTGAAAATACATTTAATAGCTTCCAAAAAAAATTTTTAACAGTTCCCTAGCAAAAGAAAAGGGTGGGGGAACAATTCAAATGTATTTTCTACTCTATTAAATGAATGATATTTGGCACTGTCAGTTGAAAAAAACATTTTTGTAAAAATCTTTTGAAACATATGAGAAATGATTTCAAATAAAGGATTTAATAAAACCTTGAGCATTCAACTCCTAAGATATGAATACAAAAAAAAAATAATAATAAATGTCAATATATGGCTATGTTAAAACTTTATCACATCACTGCTATCATTCTGGATTATCTTTTAAATTCATGTTTTATTATGTGTTTCTTCAAAATAAATTAAGAGAAATTAATATTTCTCTATTTTGTAAATGCTGCTAAATATAAAATACATATCATTCTGTAGAAAAAAATAACATACCTGGACCAGATTTTGACATAGAAGCAGAAATATTTGCAGTTAAGCTTTTTAATTTCCTTTCACGTTCTTCAAACGCACGCTAAAAAGAAAGAGCAAATAAAGCAATAATTAGCTGTCATACATCAATAGCAATTTCAGCAAGATCAGAAAAGTTAGCATTTTAATTAGTTTATTGTTCCAATTTCTTGATGGTAAAATCTGTCAAAACTGTAAAGGCTGTGAAGTCATGAAATACTTGGTGGAGCCCAAAAATCTAAAAGGCAAAATATAAAGTAGACACAAAAAGATTCACCTACTATGTTTTTTAAAGATAAAAAAACCCAACATATCACACCACATTGAAGTTATAAGCAATAAATTAAAACAGAGAAAAATGAGAATTACAAATAAATTCTTTCAAAACAATATATACACATGTCACATCATAATCATTTACTAAAGATTTTTAAAAAATGAGGATGTAAAGCCTTAAAAAAATTTGAAGTGCAAACTTTTTTAAAGTCTATAATCAATATTATGATGAAAATTTCATGATTTAAACAGGAATTTTTAAAAAATTATTTTTGATACATACCAAATATAACTCACGCCAAGTTTCATTCTCTTGCAGATTTACAGTACGAAAATCCCTTTTACAGTGAGCTTCCCATAATTCATGTGTATCATCTAAAAGGTACTGTAATAAAATTTGACGCAAAAATGAGAAATATAATGAAGAAAATTATTGAATTCATACACATAAACTAAATCTTAATAGCACATACAAATTTAACAGGTTAAGGTCATGAATAGACTACATTAAATTTAAACAGATTGTAAAGGATAGATTAAGATTTTGATATAAATTTCTATACATTTTTTTACACAAATGTAAATAGTTTTGCTCAAAATGCCATGTAAATAATCAAAGTATTTACAGACACACAAGAAAAAATAATTCATAAATATTTTGAGGAAATTTTTAAGATTCATGATCATCATAAATTTAAGATCATTTCCGAATTTACTTCTAATACATTAAACACATATCAGCAGGAACAATTTAATGAAAAATCATACATGGAAACAGAATTTACCACAACAGCTGCTGCTTTAATTCTGATCTGATTACAGAATATAGTTTGATATGTTACTGAATAATCATTATAATAGAATTGTGCTTACAAAATAGAATTTGACATTGATGTTTTTTAAAAAAAGATTTGCAACAAAATTCATGATACAAGAATAAGAAATATGTACATAATTCTTATTAAAATGTGTTCAGAATGAAGTATTAAATCCTTATAACAGAGGAATTCTCCTGATTCTCTATTAGGAAATTTTAAGCAAATGCAATTCTATTATTTATGAAAACTTACTGGATTGTAATCTTCTATGTTATAAAGCTGTAGTGGGGTGCATCGTTCAAGAACTGGCTTTAGAAGGAAATAAGGCACTTCACCCAAGTATTCAATAGCTATTTAAAAAAAATGAAGTAAGAGTAATGTCATCAGTGTTAAAGAATTGAAACATACCAAAAATAATAGCTAGCAAAAAGAAAAACAGAAAGACGATTTCATATTTATTTCAGTTATAGAATTGATAGTTGCACAGCATTTATTGCAATCATTTTCCTACAATAAAAAAAAAACTAGATACTTTTTCAAGTGATTTTATACCATTATTCATACAAAAAGTTTCAAATACAAAGTATTAAAAGCATAATACAGGAGTAAATTTAAATGAAACAAAAACTCAATACCCATACAGAAATACAAAAATAAGTTTTAAAAGGAGCAAAATTATAACAGTAAAGAACTGAGATTGAGCTATATCCAAATAAAAACTAAGGATACTTTAAAATGATTTTCTATCTTAAGAAAGAAAAACTAAGACAAAATAGGAACTGCAATAATTTAAGACTTACAAAAAGTTTAAATTAATTTAATGTAGGAAGCTACTCATAAGATTAAATAATACTAATAATACGGGCAATATACAAATGATTCAATGTAGTTCAAAATGCTTCATCAAGAAATCAAGAGCTTCAAATTATAAGTTCATAAATAGATTCTATCAAGCACAATGGAAAACTTACCATCAATATTTTCAATCAGGATGCGAGTGCAGCATTCAAAGAGTGTTGGCATTTCTACAAAAAAAGTTTCAAAAATTTTAATAATTTTATCATTATTAAAAAGTCTTGTTCTTCACAAAATTTAATATTCGAAAAAATCCGCTTTAAAATCAGGCTTTTCCGCTTTTAAATACCATAAATCTATTAATTCATAATGTTGAAATTTCTTATTCACCTAAATTCGCTATTTAAAGGTTCACTAAATTTTTATGATATTCTCCATGGTTGACATAAGATTTATTCCTAAAGAAGCGTGAAGTTTACCAAATCAATCATCTTTATCACATAACATATTTATGTTATCGAAAATTATGTTCCCGTCAAGGGATAATTGTTTGTCAATAACTGTATCCAAAATAAATACATTTCATAAATGAAAGTACCAAATGAATCTCAAGTATTTTTCACTGAATCAAAAATAATTTGATAAACTCCAGATAATTTTACAGTTTAATAACTAACATTTAAATCAATGAATTATCAAGATAATTAACACTTAATCTAGCTAATCTGTTCAGTGCATATGACTAAAATGTTTTAAAACTACTTATGATAATTGACGATATAAAATCATTTTAGATACATATCTTGACTTTGTGTTATTTTTCTGAAAAAGAAGTTATATATATATATATTCTATATTTTTTTAAAAAAATTCTATTATTGTATCTTTTAGGTCAATATGACCTGGTATTATTTGCTCTTAATTGTACTTCTTGCCTTTCATTTTATGACAAATTCATTTAAAATGGAGAAAGACCAATTCTTATAAAATATATGCCTTCATAAAAAACCAATTTGTCGGGAAAATTTTTAGATAAACTTTCTTCATTTCTGGAATTTCGGGAGAGAAAGTTAGTTCAACAGAATTTTTTTAAAAAAAAATCTACATAAAACTGTTAAACATCATGAACAAGTTCTTTTCATGACTTTCCAACAATACATGACAATTGTGCCATCTAAACACAGAGTTAAAAGGGTTTTTTTTTAATGTGATAGTAAAACTTCACTAGTTCTAAAGGCAGAGATTATGTTGGTTAAGAAGCTGGATCAAAACCAGAAAAGGAAATCAAAGGCATGAAAAAATTAAAGCTACAAGTGATAACTTCATTTCCACTTCAACAAAATACAATTATGCTTGTCACCAAGAGAAAAAGTAAGCTGGAACTTCCAGATCTAATTATAAAATTATACAAATTTTTACTTAATAGATTATACAAGTACTGTAATTTACATTGAAAAAAGAGCATTACTCTTATGAACACAATCAGCAGGCAAAAGACCATACACAAAGCCAAAAATTATATTAGACTTCAACACACAGTAAAGGAGCTATGGAAAATTTTGAACAATCTGCGAGTGTATGCAAATGAAGAGAAACTACGAAAGATACATATTGTAATAGTTGTTTCAGTAGTTTTGTTTGCAAAGCATTTTTCTTCCCCCCTCTCTGGATATCATCAAATGCAAAATATATTATAAACAAATGACCAAAAGAACAGCGATTTTAGAAGAATTGGATTATCTAAAAAAATAAATAATTTTAAAATACCAGATAAGACAACATTCCCCAGAAATGACGAATAGTTTGAACTAGTCAATGTTATAGTTAATGACAAAAATATCCTTCATCAATTTTCCCTATTAATAACAACTGAAAATTAAATTTTGAACAAGAGCAAGAATTAATTAAATTTTGTTAAATTAGAAACATTTGTGTTTCTAGTTAAACCTAAAAAATAATAATAAATAAATAATATAGTTTTTCAAGAATTATAAAAACTTACCTCTAAGCTCTATGTCACATATTTTTGTTTAAATAACAAATATGAAGAATTTAAGAAATGCTTCTGTTTCACAATTTTTCAATTATACAGGCATGCACTATAAAAAATTCTGATTTGATAGGATATATTTGAATGCTATTCGAAAAAATTCTATATAAAATCTCTGAAATTCATATACATTTTGAAAGTGTGAATAACACGAATCCTATATTTCGGTTTGAGGTGCATCATCACAAACTTTCCCCTTTGCACAGTAAATGCAAACTGAACTGCAGCATTAACAAAATAATACAATCATGATATTATAAAACATGATTGTATTACCAATATATTTCAACAAAGAAATTTTTATTACCAGAAACATTGATAATGTTTAATATATTATACATTACCATATCACATAAATAAAAGAATAAAATTGATTATTTACAGTGTAAGGAAAAATGAATATGTTATAAAAGTGTCATTTTTAGTCTTAAAACATGGCAGAATATGAGGAATACACATTTATGCACCGCAAAACCAAGTTAAATAAATAATATTTATGGACAAAAGTTAAAATATATTTACTACTTTTGAAAATACCAACCTGTGTAAAACAAACTTTTCCTTCCAGAATAAACGCTAGTCCGTTCTTTTCTCGAAGATGTAAATTTAATAGCATCTTCATTGGTAAGAACTATAAAAGTAAAATAATGGACATAAATTTCTTATCTAAAATCACAGAAGGTAAACAATAAAAATGAAAACTATTAATATACAGACATTAAATATTTTGAAAGTTTTTTAAAGGTGATAATACATATGAAAAATAAGCATAAAAAGTCTCTTAAAATAAAGTTTTTGTAATAAATAAAAATTATTTTCATTAGTATTTAGTTCACCCATCCTTTCAACAATTAATTTAAACACAAGTCCATTTTGAGTGCAAATTGATACATTAAAAATAATTCTAAATAATAAAATTTAAATATAGCACAAAATAATAATGCTAAAATATTTCCAAAATATCTATATCGTTGACTTCTGAGATATAAACCTCTCAAATGCACAAAGTAAGATAATTACAAGAAATTAACAAATTGATTTTTAAAAAGGTTTACTAAATTACTGCATGGACTGCTCATATTTTCATTATTGTATTTTTTCAAAGAAAGTATACAAATAATTTAGTATTTTTAAAAAGTAATTTTAATTTTATACATCATCTAAATTTTAACTTAAGCTGGTTGCAAAACATATAGTATAAAAATGAAAAATATTATTTCATTTGTTTAATAATTTAAAAAAAAAACTTATTCAGCACAATAAAATTTATTAAAATACTTGCAATACTCAACTATAATTTTTTAAAGTAACACAAATTGAGGAATTAACTATCATGCAATGATTTGATCTACAGAATAGCATTCAAATATCTAGGTAAGTAATTAAATTAGCATTCGTAAATTCAACAGCTCTTAAAATACAAATTTGACTCATAATTTTTAACCCCTGATATCTATTACTGATGAATGATTGTTTTCCCAAAAGCACATAAAACAAAGTTGCCAAAATAAAGAAAATAATTTAAATAAAATTCAATAATTATTTCATATCATTGGGCTGCAAACAAAACTGAATGTTTATTCTTTCATTAAATTACATATAGCCAAAATAAAAATAATTAATATACTTATTTAAGTTGTAAGTGTGTAAATTTTGTAACTTTAAAGGGGGATTATCATGTTTTATTACATCTGAAATATCTTCCCATTATTCACTGATTCATGACTTTCATTTTCATAGATAAAGAAATTTACATTACAATAAATTGTACACATAAGTATAAAAAATATCCTTTTTTTTTACATTAAAAAATTTACCTTTCTTTTTACTTGGTAAACTGTCAAAATTCCTTTGAGGTAATGGTCTATAATTTGGCTGTGTTTGTGGTAAGGTAGATAAAATGTCAACTTCACTTATTTTAGGTAACTAAAATGAAAAATCTTCATTATTAGACAAATTTCTTTCAATGGCTTATAATTTATTATTTAAAAGCAATGTTTATGCATATAATATTTACATATAAGAATAAAGCAATAACAACTTTACAGAAATATACACTCTCATTTGAAAAATCTCCATTATGTATATCAAAACATATGAAATTGAGTTCATAGGAACGTTAAAAAAATTGCTTAAAAAGAACAATCATTAATACTCTTTTATTTTATAATTAAAAGCAGAAAAATGATGTAAGACATGGAAAATTCATTAAAACAGCAAATGAAAGATTATTCGCATTCCCAAACAAGTTCAAAATCAAATCAATCGACCATTTTTATTCTATAAAATCTACCCTTTTTAAAGGCTCTAGAATATAATTACATAAAAAAGGATTAGTACCTTTAACGCATATTTTATTGCTAAAAGTGAAAAACCATCTTTGATACTCCTAACATGAATTATCTGTGATTATGATTATTTGAAATTTAAACTCCATTAGCACATGTCCCAAATGAGGGCAGATGGCAACATCATTTTTAGCTTTGTCATCATTAGATACTGTTGTGGAATGAGATTATACTTTGGTCACCTCAATCTACCATGCTAATTAAAAATTAATGGATATACTTTTTTTTTAATTCCACCACATGTGAACTATATGAATCAATGACTTCATGAGCAAAACTTTTTTCATGAACTGTTATTCATTACTATTATTTTTGGAATAAACGTGAAATTTGGAGCAACAATGAGCTCATGCAAGAAATTAATGAAAGGATTTGTGCAGTCCTTAGATTCAAAATTACTTTCAATTTTTATGCTTTCTTCAGACTTCACCAAACCTTTTAAACAATGTTGCAAGAGAAAAGTTGGAATAGCCTAAGCTCTGTGCATGTTGAATGAAAAAAAATTATATTACTGAGATGCAAAAAATACACATAATGGGTATTGTTTCAGACTTTTTGTGTGTGTGATGTCAAGGAAGGAAAACAATTAATTCAAAGTACTGGAAATAGCACTAAGACCTGGATGTGACCTCCCAGAAAGCAAAAATCAATAAATAACAAACATATAAATGCACAACAATAAAACTTAGAAAAACACTGTCTGAAGAATTACGGTAAGAATATGAAATGCTAAAGAGTTTGAGGTAGTGCAGGCGATGGAATCTAGATCAACTGTTGATTCAGAGATGTTGTGTAGAATGCTTTGAAAATTCAGACAAGGGATGAAACATGTATGACAGGGCTTACTCAGTTTTGCTGAGGTCTTTATTCCTGTTAATGTTTGCACAAACACCAGATACACCTAAAAATTGTGCAGTAGTTCCTATGGTACATATTTGATCATCTTTCCTTTTGCCACTAAGCAACTATATAACGATTTACATGTTCTAAAATGCTATTAAACAATATCATTCTCTACAGGTTAACTCTTTTAATGAAGGGATGCTAAACCTTATAAAATGTTATGATAACCATTTGTTCCAAGAATTAATATTATGCTGTAGTTTAATGTGCATAATTAAAGCTTTATATTAATGAGTAATTGCCACTTCATGCAATAGAAGTAAATATCTCAGTTGTGTTCATATACATTTAATTTGAAGGGGAAAAAAAGGAATCACGAGGAGAAAGCCTTTGTTCCATATTAAATAATTAATTCACAAAAGCATTTAGATTTGTAACCTACAGATTCTATGTCGAATCTTCTAACTCTAATCTTGTTTTGACAATTTTATGTTGGCTGCAAATGGCAATATTTTGAATAAAAATATTAAAATAATAATGTTCAAAATGGAAAAATGTTTCTGAAAAGATATTTTTAAGCAAATAATAATAATTTATGATGTGGCAGTTACTATATTTGTTTGGTCGTGGTTTTAGTAGATAAGAATGTAGTTAAACTACATTGTCTCACAAAAGGAACCAAAATATATAAACATTATTTGGGGCATAATAACTGATAAGGCTGAAAAAGGTATTCATTGGCAAAAGAGTGTTTATTAAATGTTTTTTAAAACAAAAACAAATCAGATGCCTTTTCAATGGCATTGAAATGGGTATATTCAAACAATCTATTACAAAAAATGAAATCCTGGGTAACCAATAATATTTCTGACAAAGTATTAAAAATATGATGGATGAAAAAATTGCCATACCATTTTAAACATGTATTGGGGCAAATGATGAAGATATTGATAAATTGGTGGTTAGGTCTGATAAGATTTTGACATGCATTTACAAACTGAATGCAAACAACTAAAGTTAAGAATTTAAACACATCAACAAAGGCAATTACAATTCCTGACCTTCACAGGAATAATGGATTGAAGAGCTTCATTTCCATTACAAGTCAAATGGATGAAATTATAATACTGAAAGAAATAACAGATCATTATCTAGAAGATGAAGCAAAAGAAACTAAGGAAAAGCACAAGAAATACCTTACAGAAGTATTTAATAGAATTCAAATGCATGGTTCTATGCATTACTCTATTAAAATCAATGTTAAGAGTGAACAAATTAGAATTTGGGAAATACTTGATTACACCAAATGGATCAAAAACCTCTTCTATAAAAAGTACAAGACATTAAAAAAAATTATGAAATGCATGAATATTTTCAGGAAATGTTAAAAATTTTCCCAAAAATAATTTTTATAGATGATACTTGCAAGAAAAAGCTAATACCCAAGCTCACCTTAAACAATAGTTAAAAAGTACAAGAAAAAAAGATTGAAGAAAATTTTCATGGATAGAAGAAACATAGATGTGCTTTGAAGATAGCAAAGAAGAATTAACCAAAGCAACTTTACTGATCTTTCTTAATCCAGATCTATAATCAGTTTTATGCACAAATGCCTCTAATTTTGTAACTAGATTTGTTACATAGAAACATGAAGACAGATATTGGAAATCAATATCCTTTTATTCCAAAAAGTTATATGACACTCAAAGAGCTAATAGCATATATGACCTAGACTTTTAGGTATCTATCTTTCCTTCAAATAATTTAAACAAATCCTGGAAGAGCAAGAATTTATAATACTCACAGATTGCAAGCCAATTATATTTGCATTCAAACAGCAAAATGATAAGCCATCATCCAGACAATAAAGGTATTCCAATATATTTCTTAATATTCAACAGATGCAAGATGTATAATAGACAAAAAAAGATTATTACAGACCTGAAGTTTACAGTTAAATCTTATGGCAAAGTTATGGATATGAATCAAAGATTCCTGATGAAATATAATTCTGATCATATTTAAACTACAGGATAGGTATTTTCACTGAAAATAAATTAATGATGCAAAAAGTTAAGATTTTATTAACTCCTTTTAAGGTTCTAAATCAAGTTAAATATATGTGATGTATAAAAGTTAGTTGCATAAACAATTTCTAATTAATAAAGTATTAAAATGTTGATTGTTCAACTTAAAATTATAATATAAATGCTCTTCATGCATTCTAACATATAAATAGAATTCAGCATTTTATAAACTAAACAAATGTAAAGCCAATTCCAAATTTGTGATTATTCTCTGAACAAAGCTTTTAAATCCACTGATAAAAAATTAATATATAATTAAGAATTCTCTCCCAAACTAAAAACTCTACAGTGACTGCCATCTTATACTAAGAAGATATTTTTAAACTGAAATATATCATTTAAAATAGCACATTTATATCAGCAATTGCCTAACAGGCCTTTACAACATACATAGTAGAACTTTAAATATTAAAATTGGTTTTAGAAAAATGAAAAATATTTCAAAATTTCAGGAGAAAATGTATTAGTGTAATTTATAGCCTTAACATATTCATTCTTAAATAAAGAAGGTTATTTTCAACTATACATGGTGCATGCCTATTGCATGGTTCATCTAAAGCTCAAGTATGGTATAAAAGCTCATCATATAAAGGTATGGTATAAAGCAACTCACATCATCTAAAGCTCATGTATGGTATAAAACTTCAAGCTTAATTTGTAAGCTAAGGCTTTGGGGGGGGGGGGTGTCTCAAATTAAATTCGGCAGTATTTACAGTTTTTTGTAGTACATTATTCTGCTCTGTTCTTATCAGATTGCTAAATTAATTTCTTAAATTTAAAATAAAGTTTTTTTTCTTTGTAGGATGCCCTTTTTCTAAATTTCATTTCTTGTTTTTATCCATATATCTAAATTGACTCAATATTTAAAAAATTTAATACAGTTCCAACGAACTTTGCTGCATTCATATAAGGTACATTTACTGAAAAGCAGAGTAAAAAAAGAAAAAATGCAGAATATGAGAAGCAGACACTAAAAACTTAAAAACCAATTTCATTACTTACAGATTTTTGGGCTGAATCTGATAGCAAAGACGGAAGAGAATTTTTATCTGTCTCAGGATATTTTTCAATTGAAGATGTTGTTAAAAGTTTTGTAGATGATTTACTGACACTTTCTTTGGGTTTGGAGTTTTCAATTCCAACCTTTTTATTAGAATTCTCTTTCTGTTTTTCTTTCTTATCAGAAGTTTTAGAGCTCTTCTTTTTCTTGACTGGAACAATGTCACTAAAATTTAAGCAGTCTTCAAATCTTGCTTCTGAAGAAGTGAAAGATTCTGTTGGTTTAATCTTGAGGGCTTTTTTCATTTCAGAATTACTCTTTTTCTCACTGTCTTTGTTCTTTTTAGGCTTTTTTGATACAGATTTCTCGATCTCAGAATTTTTAGACACACTATTATGGGAGTGGGAATTATGAGATGGTTTAGTATTATTTTGGATCTCCAAGTTATGAGATTTCTTTTCTTTGTCCTTTTTCTTATGCGAACTATGACTTGATTGTTTCTCCAATCCATTTTTGTAATGACTAGAGTCTGAAAGAGGGAAACTAGAATTTGTTTTAAGTCGTTTTGCTTCAAAGGCATGGTTTTCATTATTTGAAGGCGATGTTTCAAATAATTTTCGTTTCCCAGAATATAATGAATTGGCAGCTGATGATGCTTCATCACTTTCATCTGTATTTGAATTCTTAAAAGTAGAATTTAATTCATGGTGATATGGCGCACAATCCGAATCATCAGTGTTATTTAACACATGATTATTATAATTTTTGGAGGAGTGTCCATTCACACTTGGATACTGTTTACTATTTGGATTAGAGGATTTTTTATCTCTAGAATTCTGTCTTTCATGAGATGTAGATTTCTTATGAGATTTCTCAGTTTCAACTCTTTCTTCTTTTCTTTCAGCTTTATTTGAGCTATGCTTTGAATGAGCAGCTTTGGAAGAATTATCAGGCGATTTCTGAGTTGAAGATACAACCTCACGCCAATTATGCAAAACAGATGTGGCTTTTACACCAACTTTACCAGATTTTTTAGCCAGACTTCGTACAACTTTCCCAATACCTGTATCCTATAAATAGTTAATATTAAAAAATTTAAAACTGGTAGATTTTAATAATATGTATTCAGAGCATTTTATAAGAAATAAATAATATTTTATAAGAAAAAACAAACTCTGAAATAGTAAAAATGTATAATAATGTAAACAAAAATTTATTTTAATTGCAATATCAATTTTAAGTGCTAACAAATTTCTTATTAAGGTTCTTATCATGCATCATATAAAAAATTTTATATTCTACAATTTATAGAAAAATAAACAGAAAACAAATGGAACCTTGGATCCAAAAAATTTTTCATTACATAATAATTTTCAATAATTCATGAACCCATTGTCTTTATGCAAGATTTTCAAAGTTATCTCCCCCCTTCTTCATACATATTGATAATAAAGCTATTGTTTCTCCATGATTTTGCCAGATAATAAAAAATAATAGATTATGTAAATATAATTAGATTGACAGAACCAATTCAACCATTACTTCAGAGAAAACTAAAAACACACTGTAATCTAAAGCTATAATAATGCACAATTAAAAATTTATAGCATAATTTTAAACTCCTTTGGATGAAGTGATTAAGGCTTGATGAGCCCTCTTATTCTTCAAACATCCATATTTTAGATCATTTTTCATGATAGAAGATATGAAATAAAATGTATAATCCTAACACAAACCAAGGTCTTTCAATAAAGAGAGTTGAAATATTAATCTATATCTTACCTGTCACAAGGAAAAGATTTTAATAATAGGATAATTCAGCATGATAATAATCAATCTCAAATACAGGAAATGTTTTTTTTTTAATTAGAATAAACTATAACCATTTAAAGCAGAACCATGAATAAATTGAATAGATCAGATGTTCTAAGTTTCATTAGTTTAATATCCAATGCATGATGAAAGACTTTACAACTAGGAAAACTGAGTGATAACTAAGAATCAGCAATCAATACAAACATTAATATGTATAACTTGAGTGTCTGAGACATTAAATATTTTAGGTATTTGCAAGCTCTCTTACCTTCATTTCCATAATGAATTTTAGTAAAATTTTAATTGCTTAAGATACCATATTATGTGTTAAAAACTGTATATGAAATGTTTTTTAATATATATATTTTTAATTTTCTTTATGTACTAGAATTTATATATCTAAAATATTTTAAATATTTAATGGAATGGTAGAATTGGAATTAGGGAAAAGATGAAAAACAAGGGAAGAAAAATATAAAATAATAAATATATTCATCATAAGTAAAAATATAACTACTCAGAACATTTAAAATAATTTTAAAATGTAATGGCATGCAAGTCCAATTTTTTAAGTACACATTTATGATCTTTTCAAATTGTCCTAAAGAAATTCAGCTTCAGGAGATTTTCAACATACTTAATTCACTTGCACTTACAGATACTCAATTCTTATTTAAAGCCTTTATTGCCTTATAATATCATACTATTTTAACAGATTATATTTCTTTCCATGTAGAATTTTGGTATGCCACAGATTTTCCTAAACACTGTCATGAATACTAACACAAAATTCAGGAAAATTTTAAAAATATGTAATATAGATAATGTTTTTGGAAGAAAGAAAAATTTTTACCTGCAAAAGCTCCACAGAGACAGGAACTTTAGACAATTTATGAATAACATTCAGTATCTGCAAATCAGGAAATAAATTTATTAAAATATTTTAAACTAACAAAATAAGTTTTTTTAAATAAATTTATTTAGTGAGTTCAAAAAAATATATATTTCATATCTGGCTTTGAAGACCTGATATTTGAAAATCAAAACAAGATTTTAATTTTCAATAAGGCACTAATAATAAAATTGTCTGATCAAAGCACCAAATCTAATATGTCAAGTTCCACTTAATAAAGTATGTCTGATCACTTACATTGACTTTAAGATGACAGGAACTTATACATACATAATGCTAATTAATAATATTTGAAGGAGTTATGATACTGAGACAGCCTATACAATAAAATGGGGTTACCATATTCTTTGTACATCAAAAGCAAAAAAAAAAAAAAAAAAAAAAAAAAATCTAGTATATAATTTTTAAAATTTTAATGTCAAGTAATTACTTATAGGTAAAAAAAAAAGACATCTTATTTAAATCAAGAGATGTTAAAAATAGGGCTGTTTGGTCTGGTCATGGTGAACATAATATATTATAGAAATATAAATCTTACTGAAAGCAAACAATAATTCAAAAATTAAGGGTTCAATAATTTATTATTGCATATCTGTACTGAAATAGTTTATTTTCCCTTACAATCATAATGAGATGAAAAATAATTACTATTATAAAGAAAGAAAAACTCGCATATCCTCTTCTTTAGCAAATTAACAGAGTTAACAACGAGTAAGAAATAATGGGAAGAACTGATTTTTTTTAAAAAAGCAGTGGGTCTGATTCTCTCCAGAGCTTCCTTGCACTTTTTAATGAAGTGATTATCCCCACTCCACCACCACAAAGAATTGTGGATCTTGAGTAAGTTAGTTACAAAATATTAATCTGGGATAAATTTAACATTTTTATTGGATCCATTGAGCAATTATTGGTGAGATTTTTTATCATTAATCTAGCACACAGTAGCCTCCAAAAACCAAAAGTGTTTTCAATATATTTTTTTTCTTGACTAATAGATAAAAATTTCACAGAAAACTACAGTTGAAATTCTAAAATTACATACTGAATTTGACATATTTAAGTCATTGGATTTTTGACAAATCACACTTATATGTTTCCAAAAGTACAGACCAGCAGACAGTCAATCTATAGTTGGATTTTTGTTGAATATTTGATGGTTCTCTACAGTATAGATGATGAATATGTAAATCAAATATTATCCATCTAGCTCTCTTCATTTTGCAGTTATTGTGTTAACTTAAATTTGAACAGATTTCCTTTAAATAGATTAATTTAAAATCTGATAGAAAAAAATGTATGTGTAGACCACATAATTAAATTTCATCAGTCTATTTCAAAATATTTTTGAGTTATCTTTGTCACAGACAGGCAAAAGTAATACCAAAAATGTGCTTTTTGAATTCAGGGAAGTCTAAAACAAGGAAATTTGTCAAATATCAAGTTCAAATTGATAGGCAAATACAATATTTATCCTACACTTCGTATATGAGATAGTAACATGTTTTTATTCTTTTTAATGAAAATTTTTATTATTTTTAATGAAAACTTTTTGCCCACAAATCAACTTTCAGACAAAGGGGGATTTTAAATTCAAATATGGACTATTCAAAGCCAGAATGCGATGAACTTTTGAAACATAGCATCAATAAATGAGTTTTCCATCATCGAGTCTCATTCGAAAGGAATTCAAAATATTTTCTTGCAAGATGACCGACAAATTATAAACCAAATTTATATTAAAAAAAAGTTGCAATTTTAATGTCGCCCATATGATTCATCAGGAATTTTTCTTAACAAATCCATTAATAAAATAGGTTAAATTACAGAATAAGGCAGAAACGCCAAACTAATATTTTAAAGGCGATAAATGGATAAATATGGTAACCTAACAATATTCCTTAGTTGGAATTTGAAGTTTGTACTGTTTGGCACGATTTGGCAGAGATTGGCAAAAAATCTGTACCGCGTTCTTACCTAGTATACCTAATGAAGTAAATTAGATTCTGATTATATATATATATATATATATATATATATATATATATATATATATAATTTTCCAAAAGCTAATAAAATGGGTAAAAGTGAAGTTTAATGTGTCCTTCTTGCGTCAAGGATGCAGTCGCCAATAAAGATGGCGGACAAAGTAAGCAAACACACGAACGACTTAAAGGAGCGGCGCATCTTGCACGCCCCAAATGATATTACCCAATCAGCATTTAGAGCCAAACTACCATTTGTTGGCTCATTTAAAAATTTGAAAATTTTCTTTGCATGTTGCGGAAGCTATCCAAAACAATGATTCCTTAAAATGGATTTTTTTTTTCTGAAAAACGGATTTCCCGTAAGTTCGTTTTAAACAGACATTTAAAAAAAATTTCATGTGCACGTTAAAGAATGTTGCAAAGAAAAAAGTTATTTTTTCCTTTCAGCAATTGCAACGCTCAAGGTTCAGGCGATTCGAACGCACTTGACTGAAAATCATAAACTGAAATTTCACGAACAGGAAATTTTTTTAAAAACAATATTGATGAGTTTAATAAATGGAAAGAATATTTAGTATTACTTTAACATTGTGTTTTTTAAAAATTCTTACTTCATAACTGTCATATATATTATTTTTGAATTCTGAAAAACAATTGAAGTTATTAAAGCGAAAACGGCACATTTGATTTTAATTTCTTTTCAATAGTATTGTTTTCTTAAATTTAAATTTAACTTTTATTTCTATAAATAATTATTACTTTAAATTAATTTTAATGCTTGTTTTCCCAACTCAACTTTAAACTAACATGTTAAAGATTTAAGTACCAGATTTATTTTCTGGAGACTTTTTACGAACTCTTAAAAATGTCACGAACGTTGATAATATCACAAAATAAATGTTTAAAGTAGCATGTATTTGTAATAATTTTTCCCTTGATTGCCTATTTTAGGAAAATAAACAAAAACATCAATTGTTTCATTCACAAGTTTATGAAAATTATGCATTCTGTATTTTAAAAGCTAAAATCAAAAACGGTAAAACAAGATCAAACTAAGCAGAAAGAAGGCTATGGTTTTAGCTGTGACTAATATATATATATTTTCTTTTTTATATCAATCACAATTTTTGGGAAACCGAATGTATAATTTGTTTTAATAGAGAAGTATGCAGAGCTGTTTAATTCAAAAACCTAATACACACAAAAAAAGAAAACTACTTTATACAGTTCAAAGTCCTTCAAAATACTGGACAAAATTTATATTATATATGATCCTTAATGTTCATTAAATGTACTACGAATACAAAAAAGTAGTAGTATATCAAAAGCGCTGACACACACATAAAAGAAAAAAGGTGGAGTACATCGATTTAGTTTGTCAATGGCTCCTATATTGTTTTTAATTTCAAAGGTTTCCGGTAGATGGCGATACAGTTATTAAATGGGAGAATAGATGATAAACTTTTCTAAAAACTTCAGCTGAAACTTCTAGTTTTTCACCACAGTGCATTACAACTGCATCAAGACGCGCCATGTTTATTATGAACATAATTATTACATTAAAATGCATTTCAAAGTGCCATAGAGTTTTAAAAAATGCACACAACATAGGTATATGGAAGAATTATTCAAAATATCGTGCAATAAAATGTATTTTTATCATTAATTTTTCATCTTCCAACATAATTCGGAAATCAAATCAAAATGAGCACTTTTGATTAGACATTGAAGAACGAACTAGAGAATAAATTTGAATTCTTAAAATTGGCCCTACCAACTATTGCTTCTACGATTAAATAAACTAACTTAAATAATTCTACGACTTTATCATTCGAAATAAAAAGTAAGTAGATTAGTAAATATCACAAGTATTCTATTCATTGAATATCACTGGACGAAATGGAAAAAACAGATATACATACATTAGGATGTATCACGTACTTTTGTTAAAATTCAAAATTTGAATTCGGTAAAAAAAAAAAAAAAAATGTCACTATGGCCACACGTTTAGCAAAAGACAAAAAGTTATTTAGGTTAAGTTAGTTATTTAGGTCTTCCAGTATGGGTCAAATGTCAAATATAAAGATGTAAAGTTTAGCACAATAATACTCATCGTAAAAAAATTATGTGTGTCATGAAAAATTCAGAACAAACTTCTTGTAACCATACGAATAAAAATTATTTCAAATTTGAAATATGTTCATTGAATTCCGAGTCATTGAAATTGCAAATATAATGTTCCGTTTCAAAGGGTGGGAAGCTTTTTTTTTTTTTTTTTTTTTTTTTTTTTTGTCTAGCTATCTAGATTTAAGAACAAATCTCACTATTTTAAATCTAACCGTACTTAGATGGATGCTTCTGCTCACAATTTTATAGATTTTTTCTAGTCCAGAGTTGCCAACATATCTGCTGTTTGAATTTTCCTGACATTTCCAGATTTTTTTAAAAAATATCAGTCATTTTTCAGATATTTCTATAATATCCAGAACTCTGTCGTTTTATTTTAATTTTCTTTAATTATTGCGCAATATGTTCTAAGCTTGAATTGAAAAATTGTTCAACTCTTTTTTAACTAAAATGAATATAAATAAAATTTAATTCTCAGAAATAAAATGTTATGAAAAATTTTCACTTACTGAATTTTAGATAAGCTTTAATTTTGTAAAACTCGTAATTTGATTAATACATTTGCAAAAAAAAAGGAGAAGATACATATCCATTTAGACCGACTTTTAGCCA
>JAOUZG010042572.1:0-12365 GCA_026289955.1 Argiope argentata
TATCTATCTATCTATCTATCTATCTATCTATCTATCTATCTATCTATAAACCTCAAATTTATTTTCAATGTCATTTTCAGACACAAATTATAATTTTGCATCAATACTTGATAACTTATTTTAATTAAGATTGTTAATTAAAATTAGCTCCAATATCCGATGTACGTGCCAAAGTATTTTCATATTGGTTTAGCCATATTAACGTCCCGTCTAAAGTAACACCATTAAGGCTCTATTCAGACGAAGCTCGTAATTTTGAATCTCAGTCAGATGAAGATGAAGGCATCTGATCTGGCACCTCCGTCGTTACACTTTCACATCAAACCAGGGGGTGGATGTTAGGCTCCAACGTATTTAACGTGTACCATACCATGTTAATACGTTGGAGCTCTTCGGAGGAAGTGGGTTCCGAAGCCGTGAACTTAACATCAGATCACTTTGGTCTTTTAAGTGCAAAAGGGGAGATTAATGTAATTTATGCGTAGGCTGAATCGTCTAATCGTTCTAAATGCGTTCTAAATGCCCCTAATACTAATTCTAAAAAAAGATTACGCTATATTAGAGCAGTGAAAGAAAGTGATACAAGTGCACCCTAAAAATTCAGAAGATAAATTATCTATTTGTATACATACAAGGGTCGGCTTTCTGGCACAGAGGTAGCGCGTCTTTCTCGTGTTCTGAGAGTCCCGGTTAGGGATGAAAGTTCTTCTGGGCGTTAACTGTGATCTATGAGACAGTGCCATCCTGTACAAAAGTGCTGTGAAAGCGAATGTGGCGAGTGTGTAGCTGAGTTGTACTCTTGGCCCTAGTTGGCTCAATTTCAAAAAAACATGAGACGCTGCTTTCGGATTAAATCAACCACTGTATCAGCAGGAGATTGCATATAGGCAAGTGCCATAATTAATAACAACTTCATATATGCACAGGTAAAAAAGAGAAAACAACTGTCATAAAAAAGCACCATTTGTAGAGAGAAAAGCAAATTAATTCAATCTTATACAGTATTTACTGAATTTTAATAATTATTTTTAAATCAAGGCAAAATTAACTGCAGATGAACTTTCATCTTTTTGTTGGTATCAAATGTTAAATTCATTGTTTCACACTTATTTCCTAATTTATGTGTCTACTCGTCTGTCTGTGCAGATGTTTTATCAAACAAATTTTCTTACTATTAAACAAAATAAAAAAAGGTGTGTGTGTGCATTTTTTAATAGTAAAAAAACTATTAACTTTAATGAAAATTTTCATTTTAGACATTCTGTCCTTCTACATGTAAACACAATGATTCCCAAACGTTTGATTCAAAGAGGCCTAGCGTACTTCCAAATTCAAAGAGGCCTAGCAATAAGAGATGGAATAAAATTGTCGGGTTAACTTATCCCTAAGTTGATAATTTCTTATTTTCTAGCCAAAAGTTTTATAATAACTTTATTAGACCAGAAAGGTAATTGAAAAGTTCAATCCTCTTGACTCTGTCATGATGACGGTGTCAAGATACTTATATTTTTCAAAACCTTTCTATCGATAGGCTTGGAGTTACGAACTCATAATATACAGTGATTGCCTGAGATCAAAGTCAATATCTGCCTAACTTTTTAATTTGGTTCATTACAATATTAAATTCAAAGAACCCCTTTAACACCTTGACTGCCATGGCTATCAGATATGATATGTGATAGCCAGTGATGTTTACATTGGGACATTGGCGATCATATCTGATAGCCATGGTGTTTCAACAATTTAAGCCTTGGCTATCAAAAACGATATCAGTTACATGAAAATCATGTTGGAAATTGATTGTTGGCCCACCTACGATGTGTTAGGTATACGTGGTTTGTGCAAATTGATATATGTGCCGATTCTATGAGCTAAGTTTTGTGGAAAAGGAATTTTTTTTAACATGCAACAAAAAAAGATGTATATATTGTGAGAGAGAATGTGATAAATATGTACGCAGTAGGTGATAATAAATACATATATTTACAGTTAGTGAAAATAAAAAATATATAAATATAGCATGTTATTTCCTTTATTTTGGAATAAAGTAACATTCAGTATTCGGCAGTGAAGAAATTGCGACACATTTCAGTCTGACCAGGACAATTGTCATGGTATGTGGAAGTTAGCTTTGATTTTTTTCAGGCCAGCTCCCGACCCTCTGTCTTAGAAATGTTAATATAGCATATATGACGTTTACGTCGCAACTTTTCACCATTTTCATGGACACTATCAACCAAGTGGTGTAGGGTTTTTTTTGTACTTTTTTGCTCATCAAAATTGGGATCTACATCCAGTTTTCATTTTTGAGTAACGATATGCAACGCATGGGTTGCAAATCGTTACATGTCGATATGCAACCCATGCGTTTACTACTGCAACTCCTAACAATTCTAATCCTACTTTTCTGTACCATTTAACACCTTTTCTTAGTTTTGTAGCATAAGCACCCTTCTGATCCCAGTTTGAAGAATTCGTACTAAATTTCGTGGGATGCTTTGGCTATCATTTTTGGTAGCCAGGATAAAAATCTCCCCATGTGTTGCAAAATGAGTCAGATTGAAAAATATTGCTTTTATATGTAGTGTTATGTTGAAAAAAAATGCAAATTATACCGAAAAAAATTTAAGCCCCATGTTGAACATTTGCAATTTCAGCTTGGCAGTCAAAGGGTTAAGCATTGGTCGGTTAAGGTCTAACACATTTAAAACACAAAATCTTTTTTTAAAGTATAGAAATATACAACGTTTATTTTTCTACTTATATTTAATGTAAAGATTCTTATGTTTTACAAACTTTCCTATATAAAGGCTCGGAGTTACGACTTCGTAGTATACAGCGATTGCCCGAAGTCAAAGACAATATATGCCTAACTTTTCAAATGTGGGTGTTACAACTTTGAAAGCAAAGAAGAACTATAAGGTTAATTTCTTATTCAAGTTTTTATGAAGCCAACACAGTTAAAATTCACACAAAAATTCTTAAAATATAGAAATATGCCGCATTATATTTTTTATTTATACTTAGATGCAAAATACTTAATTTTTTTTTCAAAACTAGCTATATAAAGACTCGGAGTTATGATTTTATAATATATCATGAATAGGAATGAACAATGTCAATATCCGCCTAGCTGTACAATTTGGTGTATTATAGTTTTGAAGGCAAATAACCAGTATGAGTACGAATATTTGTTAAAAAAATTTCTTTGTTTGTAGTCAACCTATTTAAAACATTAATTTTCTTATAATATGAACATATACAATATATATTTCTTTAATTATTAGTTTGAAGTTTCTTTTTTATAATAGTTTAATCATCTCGTTAGCAAATGAATTGCTTTATCATTTATTTTATGAATAGTTTTCAACTTTTTTATATCCAAATTATGAGGAAATTTTTGTAATTTAAATAATGAATATAATATGGTGAATATACTCATGTAATCGAGATAATCCGTAAAATATGTTTAATAAGCCTAATTAATTAAAATAATTAATTTATGTGTTAAGCATATCGTAAATAATTCCTATAATATGTGAAGCAAAGTCATATAATGTAAATAATTCATACAATGTGTGAAACAAACTCAAATAATGTGAATTATTTATACAATAAGGGAAGAAGATTCAGACAATGTAAATAATTCATATAATATGTGAAGTCAACTCCTACAATGTAAATAATTTATATAATATGGGAAGTCAACTCCTACAATGTAAATAATCCATATAATATGGGAAGTTAACTCCTACAACGTAAATAATTCATATAATATGTCAAGTCAACTTATACAATAAAAATAATTTATATAATATGTAAAGTCAACTCATGCAATGTAAATAATTTATATAATATGTAAAGTCAACTCATACAATGTAAATAATTCATATATTATATTAATAAAGATGTGTAATTTAAATAATAATAAAATTGATGTGGCTATAAAATATATGATAGAAATGAATTTTTGCAAATCAAAACACATTTAAATACAATATACATAAAGAATTTTCTCCGGTCGATTCTTATTCGAATTCTATTTTTAAAAATAACAACTGATTGCTAGTTGAAGAAATCATGTAAATTGCTAATTAATTTTATTCTAAATTACTATACTGTATTAACCTTTACATACAATATTAATTAAATAGATATTTTCCAAAAATATGTTCAGATTAAATGTTTGCCTTGCTAAAATACACTTACTTACAAAATACATACAATTTTGTTCTAAGTCAATTCAATTTCGAAATTTAAATTTAAAATAACATCTGATCCCTGGTTGAATGAATCATATACAATTATTTATTAATTTTACACAAACTAAAATTAATTATTAGTTTCCCTCTTTAATTAGTAAATCTAATTTAATCCTCCAATTAATTGATTGATCTTTGTAAACTATTTCAATAAGGATTCGATATCGTTTGATTAGTTCCGAGGTCTATCCCTTGGGCTTCGGAGTCGGTAAAGAATTTTTCTTCTTCTTTCTACGAAGTGTGGTGCTCCTAATCAGGAAAGGGGTCTGAGGGTGGTCCAACCGATTAATTATAGCTCTCTTTCTATGTCGTAATCCTACTGGCGCTCTTCTTGTGATATTATATTGGATCCTTAGAAATCACTAGTTCTAATCGAAGATTTTATCCTGAAGAAAACTAGGGCACAGCACATGTTACGTAGAATGGAGGATGGAAGTTTTGTTTTAAGCATCAGATTTAATATTTAGACATCCGTACCTTATTGTAAATTTTAAATTCGTGAATTAAATGTTATGACCTGTTTTAAAAACATTTCCATATTTGTTTTTCATTCATATATGTGAAGTCCGATTCCAGTTCTCACCATACGTTATTACACATTTTTATCTCTATTTATAATAAAAATGAATATATGTGTATGTATGAGTGCATGTATGTATATGTATGAGTGCATGTGTGTATGTATGAGTGCATGAGTGCATACAAGTAGGTGTGTGCATAAGCGTATGTACGCAGTAGCATGAATGCGTATGTATGAGTATATATGCGTGTATGAGTGTATACGTATATGCATGATTGTTTTAAATAAATGTATATGTGTATATGAATATATAGGTATATGCATGAATGTGTGTAATGAATGTATGTATGAGTGTATGTGTATATGCATGAATGTGTTTAATGAGTGTATGTGCGCGTATGAGTGTCTATGTTTATGCATGAATGGGTGTGTTGAGTGTGTGTGTGTGTATATGAATGTATATGTATATGCATACATGTGTGTGATGAGTGTATGTGTGTATATGAAAGTATATGTACTTGCATACATGTGTGTAATAAATGTATGTGTATGCATACATGTGTGTAATGGATGTATGAGTCTATGCATGATTGTGTGTTTTGTGCATGAGTTCGTGTGCACATGAGTGTATATGTATATGAGTGAATGTGTGTAATAAATGTATGTATGAGTGAATGTGTGTAAAGAATGTATGTATGAGTGAATATGTGTAATGAATGTATATATGAGTGAATGTGTGTAATGAATGTATGTGTATATGCATGAATGTTTGAATTGAGTATATGTGTGTGTATGACTGTCTATGTTTATGCATGAATGTGTGAATTGAGTGTACGTGCGTGTATGATTGTCTATTTTTATGCATGCATGTTTGAATTGAGTGTATGTGCGTGTATGACTGTCTATGTTTAAGCATGAATAGGTGTAATAAGTGTATGTGTGTATATTAATACATATGTATATGCATACATGTGTGTAATGAGTGTATGAGTCTATGCATGAGTGTGTGTTTGTGCATGAGTTCGTGTGCACATTATTATTTATGTATATCCATGAATGTGTTTGTAATGATTGTATGTGTGTATATATGCATGGGTGTGTGTTTGTGCATGAGTTCGTGTGCACATTATTGTATATGTATATCCATGGATGTGTTTGTAATGAGTGTATGTGTGTATATATGCATTAGTGTGTGTGTGTGTATGATTGAATGCGTGTGACAAATAATTTGGTGTTTGATGCAGAAGAAAGAGTCCTGGAGAAATTAGGAAGTACACGAGTTGAATTTTTTAAGTTCGTTTTATTCCATTCTCGAGAGGCACGCATTGTGTACAAGCAGGGCAACACAAAACCGAAGGAGGTACAAAAAAAGGAACGGAATCATTTATCCCTCGTCTTATATACCATGAGATATTAATAAGCATGACACGCGTTAAATTCTGACAGGAATTCCTTGACAATAGAATCACAAGGATCTTTTAGGAGAATATTATTACATCATCGATTCTATCACTCCACTCAACACGTAAAAGTGACGACGCAGTATTTTTACAAAGCTTCAGTTGATTTAATTAAATAGAAAATATGGAATGAGAAGAGGAAATAAGAGGATATTTTAGAATGACTTTTGATATGGGCTGAATTGAGTTAAAAATTAAGAAATTAATTAGGATTTAAATTAAATTAAAAAATATCGAAATATATATTTATGTTTGTGCATGAGTATATGCGTGTATCTGTATGTAAAGCTAGGAAAGGATTTTTTTTGAAATGTTGATTAAAACTTCAATTAGATAAAAATTAGCTAGATTTTGATTTAATAAATAAATTTTAATTATTATTTCTGAAATTAAAATGTTAGACTGACAGTTAATTTGAAATAAGGCGAACTGTTTCTTATGAAAGTAACATATTAAGACTAATCTCAAAATGTTTGTCTGAGAATCGTGATTTTGAACACTTATTTAATTAAAAGTTCCTAGCACTTATGTTATTTTTTTTATCAGTAACTAATCTTTACTAACTACTTCTGAAGCAAAGAGGAAACTTAGAACTAATTCCAAAGATGATAACAATATTCAATGAATAGATCATATTCAGATACATCTCAAGTTTTTTTTTAAATATTAGTCTTAATTTTCAACAACAATTTAACTTAATAGACCAAATAACTATTAATTCTTTATTAAATCTTGATAAGAAAAATATTCATACAATATAAAAACATATTAGCGTAAAAAAAAGAAAAATATAAAAATATTACGATATTAGTTTAGTGAGCGATAGAAATATCCTGATTTCTATAACATTGAATTAACAGCCAAGCTAGTGTTCGTATGTAAAAATGTATATTTATATATGGCTTATATATATTCTATGTCTTGCATATTTTCAATTAACTTATGAGATCTTAAACTTTAACCTAATTGGTTTTCTAAAATTCTTTATAATTTTTTTCAGATAGAAAAACACTCCATGTTTATATATTTCATTCTTTCAAAAAAATGATCTTGATTAGTTCACGGCGAAAAATGGCCGTCATGATGGATCATGGAAATGACACTTTTTTATAGGTAACTAGTACGAAAAGGCAGCAAATATAGTTTAAAAATATGCAAAAAAAAACCATATTTTAGACATTTATAACTTCAACAGAAAGCTTATCTGAGCCCCCCCCCCCCCAACTATTGGTGAAACTGAAAATGCATATCTAAAGTTCTCTCCATGATCATTAAGAGACATACTCACTCCCTTCCTTGCGCTTTTTTTATTTCTCCCAACAAGAAATGGAATTTTCCAGAAAGGTTTCCAGATCTGGGATCCAACTGTAAATAGCGCTATAATTCTCTCATTTTCCAGATACTACATGCTTGCTAGAAAAGACGCTAATTGCCTATATGGTCACTAAAATTGTCACTTGTCGAGATTAAGCATATCTGTAAATCGGTCTTTTCAGTGGTGCGACTTATATTTCAGAAAAACAATACTGCAGATTTCTTACAATATTTTGATGTCTGCTTAAATGACAAATTCCCAATAGAGAAATTCTTGTATGTCTAATTAAATAGTAAATTGTGGCAATAATTTTATTTTGATTCATGTCAAAATACAAACATTTTATCAGATTTCAAGAAGTACTTGGAGAACTAATTTATAATTTCTACCAAATGCCTTATCTAAAATTCTAGAAGAGATTTAAGTTAGACCCCTTCAAACCAGCTCGTATTTCAAGAAACTCAAATATGGCTAAAATAATTATTATTATTATATTATGGAAATGTAAATGAATAATTGAAATTATTTGAAAATCATTACAAAAAGAAACAAGCAATTAAACACAGGACCATTCAAATTACATGAAAATCGTAAATAGTCATTATGCAAAACAAATCAATACTTAATTTCACTCCAACAGTCTGGAATTGAATAAATCCCTAGAATATCCTCCTGTAAACACTTTCATCAAATATTGGGAATAGGCTATCAGAAAAGGAGGGACCAACATCACCTCTGATGTCATTGACCGCCTAGAACAGTTGAACAGCAAGGGAAAATCCTGTGTCCTGCAATGGATCCCTGCACACGTCAATATTGAAGGAAATGAGTGTGCAGACTCTTTGGCCAAGGAGGCTAGAGATCTCGCTCATGAGTGCACCACCATCACACTCGCTGACGCTAACGCAGTGGCGAGACACAGAATCATGACTCATACGTTTAAAAAACCCCTGATTACTGAATATGATAGCCCCAGAGATATTACATCTACAATAGCAAGGCATAGAACCGACCACTATAGAGGCATGAAAATCCATCCAGACAAAACAAGATCATATGTCCTTTGTAAACATTGCCCGGATGTCCAGCTCACTCCTGGTCACATCCTGGAATGCCCAGTGGTGACCACGAGTATTTTGAAGTTGGGAATGGTTCCGATGAGGAGCGCTTTACAGGAGATTATGTAAAGTCCTGCTGCACCAATGCTCGCAGCGGCTGTGATCAGGGCTTTCGGTATAATTTGATGTCACTGCAGATCCATGAACACGAGAACAACAACAACAACAACAAATATTGGGAATTATGTTGCAAATTACAAAGAATTGATAGTGTTTAAATCAGTGGAATTCTATAGTATCGTTTCAATGAGAGTGGTATTTTCTTGGAAATTATCTTGAATAGATTCAAGCAATTCAAGATGAATCAAATCAACTTATTATTCATTGATTCATTCCGAATAAGAGAGCTGAATCTTTGATTCAGAAAGAATGGAATTGAAGAATACTGACGCTGATAGTTGATACAAGTTGTTTACTTCACGTTTTGAACTATAAATGTTGATTAAAATGCTGTGAATAAATGGTATTCTGAATGAATCAAAACTGTTTCTGAATGATTGTAAATATTTTATGCATCAGTATAGTTTATGTTTTATGACATCAGAGAGATATTTATTAAATCTTATGAAATAGAGTTAATTTGCTGTCTCTGTAGCTTCTGTTGTGTAAATTTAGTACACGTCTTTCTAGACAATAAAGCTTACATTTTAGCATCGTTTGGATGCTGTAATTTTTGTAACAATATTTTTGGAAATTTCTACACACCCTTTAATTTCAGAAAACCAAATTCAGTTCTTTTATAAAAATTCCGGAGTTTTTGCCTCACGATGATTTTGTTCTTATTGGTTTTAAAAATTTAATTATTTTTTTCTAATTTAGTAATGGTTAACAAGTTTTAAAAAGTTAAATTTTTAAATGTCATTTATGGGCATAGACAATCGAAGAAACTTCGACATTCGGAGTAATAAAAATTATGTAAAAGGATGCATTTGTAAAGTTATCAAATTAAAAGAAAACGGACATTGCAATTAAATTCAAATGAATAAAAAATTACAAAAAAAAGGATGTAATAGCTAGTTTTTTGCAGTAATGGACTTATGAAAAAATGACAAAGACTGATTTAATTTTTAATTAATTATAATTTAAATAAAAGTATTATTTCGAACTATGTAATATTAATTACCAAGACCCATTTGGCCTAAATTTAGTAATAATATTCACAGAGTACCAAAACACACATGCATGTTCTATAAATATTGACATCCAATCTGCATAATTAAAAATTGATATTGAAGATAAGATTTTTATTAATAGATTTACAAATGGGGGATGATAATGTCTAGACAGGAAGATAAGACAGATTAAGAAGAAGATTTCAAAATTTTAAATCCTTTTTAATTAAACGAGGGAGTAACAAATTCATGAATAATTTTTGTCATACTATATGATAAAAAAATATTTTAATATCATTTAATAATACATATTAATCTTCAATATATATATAATTGGATTTTTAATCTCATATATCGTTACATCAGAGTATTTAAAAAGGGATGTGTGCATTTTTATTTTATTTTCAGAAACTTTACTGTCCATTAAACAGTGCAATTTAAGGCACAATTCATTTTTTTTTAAATCTTCGCTGTGAGTTATGATTAATGCTCTATTTGAAACTCTAAGAAACACGGCCTAAAATGTATTTAAAAATATTTTAAAATTATAAAACAGTAGCAAAACGCTGTAAGAAAATAAATCGAAAGTAATTAAAATTAAATTTATAAATTTTAAAACAATGTTAAAGTTTTTAAATATGAAATTAATTTTTACTTCAAAAATTCAGGGAACATTTCAATTAATGTTAGTTTAAATAGCCTTATTTTCAAAAATTTACCTTGTTGAGATTTGGAAACAATATTTTAGAACATCTTTCTGCGATAGTGAAATTTACGAAATCAGCATATAATTATTGTTATAATGAAATAAATCTGGAATATTAATTTTTCAATAATATTAAATTGTAAAGCCTTAAATTTTCACAATTAAATACACATTTATATTTAGAGTGATCACAAAACCATTTCAATTCGAAAGACATTACCTTCTATATTTTAATTGTGTCTTTTCGAGTTTTGCAACTGCAAAATGAAATGCTAGTAAGGAAAATAGTATATAAAACCAATAAAAATGCATTCATAAACACGCGCAGGGAAGAGTTGAGAATGTATATTTCAATTTAAGGAGGAATCCCTTCCTTTTTTCTAATCAGATAAATTTCAAAATTTTAATCGCAAATATATCTGCTAGTTTTAAAGATAACTTACGGAAAGGTTTTGTTACATTTCTATTATGTTACAGAGTAATTATTGTTCTTGTTGTAATTATTGTTTCTTATTTATTTATTGGTATTACTGTATTGTTATTTATTGTTTCTTCCTACTTTCGTCGTTACAGGCTCTGTAATGTATCTCAAAAATTTCCTCATAGTCACTTTAATATAAACAAACTTTACATCTTTGTCTACCAGAAGCATCTTTGAATTTAAAGGCTTTCACATAGATAATTTATCAATAATTAATCCACGTATCATTTCGAATTGAAAATATTTACTCTGGCAAATTCAAACTCAAAATCAGACTCAAGTTTAGACCATATGTCCCATAATAAGCTATATTTTATTCAACTGTGAACATAAATTTCGAAATCCATGAAATGCTTTAAAGAGATATGAATTGAAAAACATATTTTAAATACTCTTCTTCACATTTTGAAATTTTGAGTCATCAAATGAGAATCCCTTTATTTTTGAGAAAGATTCGAAGACGCAGATGAAGATATTTATATTTTGATAATAATTTTGTATTGTTGTTACTAATGGCACTTGCCAAAGACAAGATCGCTGAGGGGCCATTAGTGTTTTTAAGCCTAATGAGCGTCTGTTGTTTTGAAGTAGCGCCAACTTGTGTCAAGAGCACAATTAAGTTACGAACTCATCACTTTCACGACCCCTTCTTATAGGGGGACACATTCACAATCTTCACAGATAGATACAGAAGAACAATCCTTACCTGGACTTTAACCCAAGAACTCGTCCAGATCAGGAGAAAGATGCGCTTCTTTTGTGGCAGGACGCCGGTTTTTAATTTCTAGGAAAATTCTATGAATTACTATTGCTGTAATTTACAATAAAATTAAGAACTTGTTGTAAGTTACTGACGACGCGATATCCATTAGGAAGTTTGCTTGTAAGTTTGTCTAAATACTTCATGCACACTCAGTATACTTGTAAAAACTCTTAAGATACAAAAACTGTAGAAAATTTAATGCTTGGCGATATGCTGAATACTGATCAGAACCAGATACATTGTATTTTAATGCAGACTTATTTCTCACAACCTACAAATTACAATATTGTTACGTTTTTAACGTAGCGGGTACTGATTGAATGGACTTTGCTTGAGGACAACACAAACAAATTTATTTACAGCTATTTACAGGATAATTGGTAAAGTAAAAATTTCAGCTAAAACAATCCAGCAGTCAACAGTCACTTACAGCGTAAATGCAAGCCTTACTTACAATAAAAACAGTCTGCAAAACAGCTATCGTATAGCACAGCAATTAGTAAATCGCAACGAGCTGAATAACGAAACGTTAACAGCAAACGTAAGCACAGCTCACTAATCCGCTAGTCCAGCGAAAAGCTTCTCTTCCGAGAGAGAGAAAAACTGCCGAATGCGACAGCCCGTCCTT
>JAOUZG010042590.1:0-19881 GCA_026289955.1 Argiope argentata
GCGAGTGGAATGTCTTTTGGCTGCTGAAGAATGGGAAATGAATGGGGAGAGTGGAATGTCTTTTGGCTGCTGAAGTATGGGAAATGAATGGGGAGAGTGGAATGTCTTTTGGCTGCTGAAGTATGGGAAATGAATGGGGAGAGTGGAATGTCTTTTGGCTGCTGAAGAGTGGGAAATGAATGTGGGAGTGAAATGTCTTTTGGCTGGTGGTGTTTGGGAATTGAATGCGCATGGAGGAAGTTCCTTTGGCTAATTGCATTTAGTAATGAATGAGGAGAGGGGAGGGGACCATTGGGAAAAAGGCGTGGATAAAAAGATGGAAAGAGGAAATTTCTTTATCTGTTAATTTATAGAAAATCCTTTGACTGACAGCTTGTAATAAATATAAGTGGAATATTGAAAAATATATATAGCTTGTTTCAAGCATGTGCATTGATTTTCATGATAATGCTTAGTACTGAATGTAAAGTTTTTCAATGCACCATATTGGATTTTATAAAGACAAATCCTTGAGTTTCTTTCGGGGGAAATTTTCGATAAGTATTGCCCTTTTTTCACTGAATAATGTAAATTTTCAGCAATGTATAATTTTTTTTCTTCCTCCCCATTCTGAGGACTAATTATTCTAAGTTTCAATTCTTTAATATTTCCGGTTCTTAAAAAATACTTCAAGTTGTTGGAGACAAAAATGTTCATTTTCGCAGAGACGTACTTTACAACTTGTTTAATCCACCACCTTTTTTGTTAAAACAATGGGTTTCACTATTATGAAGTTTAAAAAATATCATAATAGCCCTCAAAACAATTCTAACGGGAAGTTTTGATAATTCTACTGTATTGTCAATTATTTTATGTGTAATTACAGTAATTAGTTGGATTAATTTTCCATATTAATAAAGTGGATATTTTAGCTAGTCTTGTTAGATATTTTAAGCTATATATTTTAGTATCGGCAATTTAACAAGGATACATTTAAAAATTATCAATATTCTTAAGTCTTTGTTGGAACATATCTTTATTTCCTTATAATAAAATTTACCAGCAACTTCTCATTCCATTAAAAATCAAATTATCATTAGCTTATATTCCTTTTTCTTTTTCATTTCTTTGAATTTTGTTAATATATCTAATATTGACTAATTGATCGAATTTTGCCTTATAATTCAAGGCAAAATAATTAATATTAAAATTTCAGACGTACAGTTTTAGAAAGATTGAATTTATTTGAATTATTCATGTTTTTATTAAAACAAATTAACTCTCCGAAATTGCCAAAAAATGTCTGAATACAATATTATGATCAATGCTTTTTTTCTCTTGATACTGCAAGCATATTCAACCTCCAGTATGAAATCAACTTCATTCTCTAATGAATTCTTTTTAATGCTTTTCTGTGAATCCTTCGCATTTTTTAAAGAGTTAGAAAATATTATACTAACTTGTTTAAAAATGAGTTCAATCATCGAGTCATAGAGGGTAACGTATTGCAGAATATTTTCTTTAATAAAAATTTCTCCATTCTTAAAATTTAAATTCAGTGATGAACTTTTACCTGGTTAAATGAATAACTCATCTATAATACACTGTGTTTAAAAAAAGTTTATCCTTATATTTTTTAATATTCTTTCAGAAGCAATATACTATACTAAGTGTAATACTAACTTGAAATCGATTTTAAAGTGACATATTTAATTCCATACTTCGATAAAGTCGTCGTTGGATTTGATAAATTGATTTTAAATTCTAAATAATATAAGTAATTAAATGAGAAATCTTTTTGATGTTGTAATTATATGTAACATCCGAAGAACTTGCTTTTTTCAGTACATTTTTCTCTGAAATTTCGGAATTTAGAAAACTGAAGACGAAATATGTAACATCTAGAAAGGATTTCTTGGTAATGCGAGATATTACTGGGACTGGGAATCAAATTCTTTTAAGTGAGTATTTGGAATTAATTAGAAATATATTGTGAAATGTGAATATGAGACAAAGTCAAAAGATCAAATCATGTGCCAGTAAATTGAGAACCTACTGTAGAAACCAATTTCTCCGAAGGATTTCATTTCTTTACTCGGATCCTTTATAATTGTAATGTAATAATTAGCTCAATAAATAAAAATTCTAGTAAACTATTATTATAAACGAATGACATTTTGCACTACAAACTTATCCATGAAAGCTCAAATTCCTAAATTTTGAACACATTTTTAACTTGTATCACTGAAATTATTTCACTTTTTATTTTGGGAGGAACAAACAAGGAATCGAGTTCTTAACAGAAACAGAATTGAGACCATCAAAAAAGGACTATTAGAACTCTTGATTTTTTAAAATATAAATAAAGCATAATTTCATTAGTAAATAACTAGTGTAAAAGGGGGATGAATTCGGGAGTGCAATTTCGGCCTTTTATGCAGTCCCTCATCCAACCCCCTTTTTATACTGGCATTGGAATGCTGACAAATATCGATATCATTAATCAGATTTCAATTATTTTTGAATAAATTAAATTGATGAGCTCAATTTTTTTTTTTCTGAATACCTTTTAGATGCATTGAATACGATATTAGAAAGGTTTAAGGCAAGTCTCGAAATTTAATCGTCTTATAATTTAAAAAAATCCAATAAAAATGTGTGTCAATTATATCTAAACGCATTGATTAGACCAATTGTGTATAAAGCTAAATGCTTAGTTTTTTTCCCCTCTTGTGAAACTTATTTAGTCAAATTGATGAATACTTCCAATTTATAAGCGCGGTGAAATACTAGGCTCCCTTTTAATTGATTGGGAAAAATTTCTAATCCCTTGGATATACTTTACTCCTATTCAGTTCATAAAATGCTTTTTTTAAATATATTCATTTCTATAGCTTTAATTATTTTAAGCAATTCAAAGGCTTTTGAAGTGCATTGGAATTTAAGGTTACCTAAATGGGAACAAATTATTCTAAAATAAGTTTCTATCTGTTAATACTCATAAATGATGTGTTATAACCTGCTGTAGTCCAATAATGAGCATAAGGAAATAATGAAAGCAATAAAGATACAGTGTTAGAGTAAAGGAAAGAATAAAAAATATGGCTAATTATTAGAAAAATCTGAAGAAAGCAAACTATGTTGACAATCAATTTAAATGGATTATCAAACCTTGATGGTAATCGCAAAAAATTTTCTTAACTTTTTGGTCCCTAAATTTTAAAAATGTGTAATAAAAACTTGGATGGAAATTAGTGATAAGAGTCGTTATAAGAACAAACATGTTTACTTTCATTTCATTTCATTTTAATTAAAAGTAGAGGAACCAGGAAGTCGTGACGAATGCCACCATCAGATTTAAAAAGGAAGGGAAGTTAAGAGTTTAAGTACCGTGGTGACAAAAGATAGCAAGAAATAAAACAGATACAAGTTCTGCAAAATTCTTGAAATAATTAACGATACATTAAATAACATCTTGGGATCATAAGAAAAATGTCAATACAGGATCACTTTAGAGACATAAGCGTTTGAAACTCTTCTAAGATTCTATTCTAAAACGTTTATACAATTTATAGTTTCATAAAAACTTTTGAAGTAATTTGTGCATCCTTTTAAACTGATAAAATATGATATTCTATGTTAGGAGAAGCAAATATTTTTAAAATAAAATTCGATGGGTACCATCATGGTCAAATTTGAACTTGAATTATCAAGAATAAATGAATGAGTCGGAATATATTTTTAATTACGACAATACAACTGAACAACTGGTAATTCGAACTTAAATTTGCATTATAGTTATGTACATCGAAGTATTGAATCTTTTTTTTATAAATAGACTGTGATTATAGCAAGAAGTCTTAGTAGGCCTATAGATATTTTACCATTTTCAATTAAGATTGATTTCCTTTTGGAAATACAATTCTTCTGGGCAATTAATGTTTATTGTACGTTATAAATATAAGTTGGGATGAATAACTTTTCCTTAAAAAGATATCATTTTGAACCTTCGCAGAAATATGAGCTTGTTTTTCATTTCCCAACTAATTCTTGGTTTCATTCATATAAAATTTTGAAATTTCTCAGGAGTTAAGAAAAGAATACCAGAGAAGTTCATTAAATTAAGATAACTCCATTTTCAAATCTAGTTCCAGAAATAAAATTATCCTAATACTTCATGTATAGATAAATAACTATGGGAGATTTTGAGAAGCAGGAATGATTGTATATTTCTGTATTTCTATTTCTGCACTGTCAAAAAAAAGTACTAAATTTTCCTTATTTGCTGATAGATTGCTGTAAAGAAAGCATATATATATATATATATATATATATATATATATATATATATATAATAAAATGCTATTGTAAATTGTTGAGCGACTGCTTTTTAGTCCCTTGAACCTTTAACTTATTCTTTATGTACAGAATATTTTTCATTTAAGGATTCATCTTCAAACAACACATCTTTCCTGTATATGCAGAAACTATTTCATTGCGGAAGGATACTAAGTATCAATATTTAGTCATGTGAGTTGCTGAGTTTTGATAGCATTTCCAAAATAGATGCATTAAAAATTAATCGTTTTTTGGTCGCAATAAGTATTAATCGATTACTTATCGATTTTAATTATTAATAGTGTGGTGATTGCTATATAAGCAAATTAATATCCTTCAAGCTGAAGGGTCCCTTTTGCTTGATCGGTATGATATTCGGCTACTAACCATAAGATTTGGAGTTCAGGCCTAGCTCAATCCGTTATATTCACCTAGAATAGTAATTGAACCTTTCTGTGACAGTTTTATTGAATTATAAAAAATACGATGTAATATTTTTAAATTTGTATAGATTTCTGACAGTAAAATTATTACTCTTGAAAAATCTTTATTACTGGAAAAAAATAATTTAACAAGTTGGAATTCGGCTGCAAAATTTAAATTTGGTTTACCATTCAATTTAGGAATCACTGACTTAAATTATTTATTTTTATTATAATATTACTGAAGAATTTTTTGAGTTCCTTATAATAGGTGAATTTGAGACTGATGGACTAAAATATTTTCTTTTTCAGAATCCATGTGATGAGGCATGAATTTAGACAGACGAGAAGACGTTTTGAGCGTGATTTTATCTTTAAACATTAAGTTCTTGAAACTTCAAGAGTGTTTTAATATATTGCATTTCCAAATTCTATTAAATTCATAGTTCATCTACAGCTTTGTTTTGTTGCATGTACTGCAGCGCCACCTATTTACAATCTAGAAATGCACATCCTTTTATAGCGGAAATTAGGATAATTCCTTTTTATCGTTATAAAGCAATTACATCAATTATATTAAAGGAATCATCATTACTTGATACTGAATTAATTTAAAAGCTTTTACATATATAGATAAATTACACAATTCTTCCCAAATTGTCTTGTTAATGTTTCACTTGTGCCTTGTTTGATAGAAGATAATAAATAATATATCTTATATTATCTAAATTTTACTTAAGGGAAATCTCAAAGAAAAAGAACTGGGACTGGATTTCTATATATCATTAATTTTCGTAGTTTTATTTAATGAATAATTTGGAACTTTTTAATCAAAGGTTTCTGAATATCTATCTGAAGGTTAAATAGACTCTTCCCTGCATATCTCCTAATGTTCATAGTTGAGAGTATCCACTTAAGACTATCAGTGGAATGGGATATCTTTCTAATAAATATTTAATAATTATGAAAGGTTTAGGGATGCGCTAGGTGCCGATTGGTGAATACTCTTACGTTATGTGATCTCGTTGTTGTAGCCCAAAAATAAACTTTAAAAAATTGTCCGATAAAGAAAACAATAAAAAAATGCATCGTTAAATGGATAAAATCGTTGCCATGGTATAGGAGAGCCTTTACTGAAAAGAAAGCCTCGAGTCCTCCAACAATTTGATTGTCTTAAGTGCTTTGATAATCTTTACAAAAATGTATGCATTTTAATTCTAAGTATACAATTCATGAATTTCTGTTACCTTCTGAGAACTATTTGATCTAAGAATATTAAAGGAAGTATCTAATGTCTATTTTATACCAGGTTCCACTATTCAAAGTGGAACCTAGTATAAAAGAAAGGCATTAGCGAATCACTTTCAAAATCCTGTGATCATCGGGGATTCTTGTAATTTTTCAGATATTAAATAAAGTCTTGGGGGGGAGATTTTTTAAAGCAGATCGTACCATGGATAAAATTAATAAAATTTGCATTGAATATTGTAAAAAATTACTGTTAACATTGAGACCCTTTGAAATGGTTGTATATAATATTCGTCATCAAGTCAACATACATTTGTAGATACTATACATTGCTATGATTAGTGTCCCTTATTTAAATCTTCTTGAACGTTCAAATCCTCAGTCATTGAACTCAAATTGATTGCGATGATCGTAAGAAATTGAATTAATATAAGCTCACAAATGTATATATCCATGGTTTTCCAACAAACACAGAATGTATTTCCTAATTGTAATTATCTTGGAAAATTGATAACGTTTATGACATTACACCAATCTGTATTCGAAGTCGGACATTTCCCAATTGTGTAATAGTTTTGATTCTTTCTGAATTTTTTATTTCATTTCTCAACTACTGAATTCCACTGATCCAGAATCATAATTTCTCCAAACCTCAAGAACGAATCTCACCGACTCTTGGAGTAATCTATTTTCAAATTTGAAACTTGTCGTAAATTTCTCCCAGTTGTGCAAGTCCTCACTTAAAATTGACTTTTAAAATGTTGTTAAGTTGCAATTACTATAAATTTCCTTCGTTTAATCCCTTAAGTCAAGCATGCAGCCAAAAAATATTAAATATTCTAATTCATCTTCACCATTCTATCCCATGCCTAGCAAATGTAGAAGTTGGCTAATTCAGTGGCGCAGATGCTTTGGACTCTTTGATCAGCAGTCAAGTTGCCGAATGAATCAAGTATTTGATTCATTATTACTTTACTTGCATAGAAGGAATGGCTTTCGATGCTAGGATTTTTTTTGTTCGGCACAAATAGTTTCGGATGTACCAAAACTGTGGATTACGTCAGAATGTCAAATATTTGAAAGCTTGGTAAGTTGCTGATTCTATATACTAATAGAATTGTAAAATGTCATTTTCATAGGAAATAGCATTATTGGTTTAAAGCACTATAACAATCGGTTTTCAAAGTAAAAGGTTTACAAAAATATTTCTTTTGATAACTTTGATTATATTTATTGCGTAAACATTTCCCCAAGAATCCATTACTAGTTTAATGTACTATAAAATATCTAATGTTTTCAAAAGAAAAAGGTACGATGAATATTCCATTCGGCATTTTTCGTAGATTTAGTATATAAATGTTTGAACAAAAAGTCCTTATTCTTAACTTCATGATTTTCAACACTTTTTATTTCATATTTCAAAGACTTACAGTACAAAATTTTGGTTCTTTAAATATTGTAGAAACGCTTTTCAAAAATTATTTTCTTGTGAATTTTCTCAATTCTGAAACCCTAAGTATAAATTCAATTAACTTAAACTTTTTGACACTCATTACTAAGCAGTCATCATTTCTACTGATAACTTTTCGACTTTTTACAGTTGCAAGGGTTTATACATTTGAATTAATATTTTTTTTCAGAAATCATTCGATGGCTCAAAATTCGACCAGTGGAAGATTGTTTTGGTCAAGACCCGATTTCCTTTTAACCATCATCAAGTTCTTGCAATTCCTCCTCTCCTAGAAGTGCTTCCGTCATTTATTTGTTTACAATTCGACTTCTGCAATATTTTGATTTCTCCACTTTGCGCATAATATTTCATTAATTTAAAAGATTAATTAATGGGCTAAGCCAAGAAGAAGCGATTTAAAGGATATTTTCACAATATACTTCAGATTTGCATACATTTGAAATCTTTCAGTACTATAGAACCGTTAAACTTTTGTAAAGATATATTTCATATATTAAAAGGAACTTTTGAATTATTTTAGATTTCGAATTAAGATCATTTAAAGAAAAATCTTATGTACATAAAAATTCTATAAAAATTGAGCTACTTGAAATATTTGGTTGTTAAATTATAATTGTCGGCTCAAATTTTATTAATATAGTAATATCTTTAAAATAGGAAATTATAATGCATGAAGCCTTCACTATTTTCATGTCAGGCAGTGATTTCTTGTCTCTTTCTCTCTGAGCGAGCAGTGCCTATAGACAGGCGGAGTTGCTCTCACCGAACTAACGGCGCCTTTCGGCACCGTTAATTTTCCACTTATTCTACCCTGAAGTAGGTTTCTAAAATATTTTAATTGGCAATTGTTTTATTTCATTCTTTTGTGTTGCGGTGGCAATTTACCTACTCTGTATTGAGTAATTATCCTTTTTAATTATAACTTCTTGTGAATTAAAATAAAAACTAAATGAAAAAACAACGAATAACCCAAAACAATGAAAAATTACTACCATAAATTCGTGTGGATACTACAAATTGTTATCAATAACTGTCCAATAATGTTCATTAAGTATCTTGTTTTCGACGCGCTAAAAGTCTATATGGCTTGTACAAATATTTTTTTTTACGTAATCTAATATATATAGCAGCAATCAGGGACAAATGTAGAATAAGAGTCGAGATGGCATTTTATTGTCATTGGATTCTGACCAGCCTGAAATATATGGGGAAATGAGATACAAATGTAAACTTCGAAATACATACAGCAAGAGACCGGAAATACACAAACCTATCAAGTAGCGCAAAATCTGATTCTGAAAACATTGAGGAATTACCAGATACCGAAGAGAAGCTATTTACGAAATTTGGCTC
Organism: Argiope argentata; assembly: GCA_026289955.1. Classification (NCBI taxonomy): domain Eukaryota; kingdom Metazoa; phylum Arthropoda; class Arachnida; order Araneae; family Araneidae; genus Argiope; species Argiope argentata. The sequence continues at coordinate 8,812 of JAOUZG010042590.1, forward strand.
CAAAAGTTTTGATTTGGATGAGCAGGACCCTCACAGCGACTGCCTAAGGAGTAGTTTATTTCTGTACACTAGGATAGCACGTGCCCCTAAATTTGTTCTCAAAACCAAAAAGAAATTCATTTTGTCTTCTTACATAATTATTAGCCAAAAGTTCCGTTTAAGGAGGAATCGGTGACAAAATTATTTTGAAATACAATTTCTTTATTTTGAAGTCGAAATATGAGGAAGGCTTATTTAAAGAAATCAGTTACATTTCAAAAGGTGAAGATTAATTGAAAAAAAATAATCCAGCTTACCCACCTGTTTTAGAAAATTGTTGATATAAATTGTTGATTGTAGCAAAGTCTTTATTTTAACAACATTATTATTATTATAAGAGAAATCATTGTTTTAAATTCTTTCAGCATAAGAATTATTGTTCAGGAAAGATTTGAAAGTATGACCAAAAAATTATCTTTTTCACAGATTCATTTTTCACTGTAAAAAACTTTTGGAAGTTCCTAAAATAAATAGCTTCTGATAATATTCAAGGTAATAGCCAAATAAGTTCTTTTGTCCATATATTACTATCTTTAATATACATTATAAGGTTACAATTTTGCAACTAATTATTTTAGGGTGATATTCATAATTTTAAACAATGCATGGATGTGAAAGACTCCACTTGAACCCACGTTCCTGGCTCCTGAATTCTACTCCATAGTTACGAATATATGTCTTGCATGCGACATTAGATTTAACTTCCATTAGGCTTCTACAGTTGAAGACTTTTCGGTGAAATCAAGTTTCACTCTCGGAATTCATCGGATACGACTACCCAACAGAATGTTTTCTACTTTCTCCACGATTTATTTGTTGCTTTACGTATTGTTAATATTAAGGTTCTAAAAATATTTTTCTTAACGGCTGAAATTTTTGTGTAAGTAAGAATTGCGAATCAACAAAGCAGTTATTCAGGAAACTAAATGTGATATTCAGCATCAAGAACTTTGGGATCTTGAAACCGAGTGTCTAAGTTTCTTATTTTATAGTCTTCAGTGCTTTTTGGACAACTACCTGCTAGAGATCTGAAAAATATTTTTCGTTTGGTTAAAATTTACGTAATCATAAAATTGTACCGTTAAGCAATTATCATTTTTAGTTCTAAGTGAGCCTTCAATTTTCATGTGGTTTAAATCATTTCATACGTTTTTCAAATTCCACTTGGTTAAAAGTTTTCTCTAAAACATGAATTTGTACTTCAGTATATTTTAACATGCTTTTGTTCACTTTTCATTATTTCTTCTAAAGGCACTGAGAAAATCTCTTCTTTTGTCATCGGTTGATATTAGTGTTGGTTTTTAGGCGTTTTGTTTAGGTGACAGGCATTGTAAGAATTGGTATTCGGGTTTTTGCATAAAAACGAGGTAAGCATGATTCGTGCTTATGCTTCCCTAATTCTAATAATTTTTATTAAGTAATATTAATTGTAATTTTTGAAAATTATTCGATATTTCTTCATTCAGTAAGTTACAAATTTAAAGTGAAATTCTTTTTATCGAGATTTGTTATCATTGATTTATAAACTTTTAGCATAGTAGTTTTCAAAATACAGAAATTGCCATCTTACCAATATGCTGTTTAAGGGTATAGGAATCATAGCTTTGTGGGACAACCCCTCATTTCTGGTGAAAGTATGCAAACATCCTCCTTTCCAAAGTACCATTTAAGATTATTGGGGAGTTGTTAGATTTTTCCCACAACCGTTTACTTTCCTTAGAATGTAGAAATTCATCAATTTCAAAAAGTCGTTAACTGTAACCTTATCCTTTCAGTGAATGTTCTATTTTAATTTTAATGAAAAGTTTGTTTCTTCAGTTTGATTTATTGCCCCGGCATGCTATAGATTTAATAAAATTATGAGGAAACATCATTGACGAATTTTTAACGTTTATACATAGCTAGAACCAGAAGAAATAATCTGGTTTAATCGATAGTCAAGAAATTACGAGGCCAAATTTCAATAAACCTGATCGTGATAGTTACTTCAACATTCGTAGTAAATAAAACTTAAATCTACTCGAAAAAATGGATGATAAATCAGCTGTTAAATCTACTTTTCTAAATGATAACTATATTTCCGTATTTCTATTTCTGCACTGTCAAAAAAGATAAAAATCTAAATTTTTTTTTATTTGCTAATAGACCTCTTAAAAGGAAGTTGATTACACTCATTTCGGTAATAGAATGCCACTGTAAATTGTTGAGCGACTGCTTGTTAGTATAAGTCCCTTGGACCATTCTCTCATTCTCTACGTACAGAGTTTTTTTCAGTTAAGGATTCATCTTCAAACAACGCATCTGACCTGAATATGCAGAAACTGTTTCATTGCGGATGGATGCCAAGTATCAGAATTTATTCTGGTGAGTTGCTGAATTTTTATAGTCGTTCCAAAATAGATTTTTTATGTCCAACTCGATACTTAAAAAATATTCATTTTTGTGCTGAAAGAGGTATTAGTCGATTAATTCTATCAAATAAATGTTAGTAAAAAAAACTGAATCTTTGGTTGCTAGCTTTTTTAAAGGATACAATGAAATATTTTTTTAAAAAAAATTATAGATTTCTGAAATTGAAATCATTAATGAGGAGAAATCTTTCGTAATCGAAAAAATTGTTTAACAAGTTGCAACTGCAGTACAAAATTTTAATTTTGCTTCCCGTTCAATTTAGAAATTACTGACATAAATTACTTATCTGTATTCTATTATTACTAAAAAATTTTTCGAGTTCCTTATAATAGGTAAGTTTTAAACTAATGGACTAAAACCTTATTTTTTTTCTTCAGAAATTCATATGCTGAGACATGAACTTAGATGGGAGGAATTTTTGATCATGATTTCATCTTGAAATATTTTCAGTGTCATGGAATGTCAGGATTCACTTGGAATTTTGCCGGCCAAGATCTATTTATTGGTGTTCATCGTTTGTTGTTTGTGCTGCTCCGTCGTTGACATACAATCAAAATTCCTGCATCCTATTATAACAATAATTATGAGAATTCCTTTTTTAGCATTTAGGTTATTTTATATCAAATATTTTACATGTTACACCACTTGATACTGAAATAATTGCAAATTCGTTTAGATATACCGCTGAATTTTGGAACATTTGTTGGCAAATTGTTTTATCAATGTTTAATTTTAACATTCTTTGATACAAGATAACCAAATGTCCCTTAAGTTATTTCACTTTCAAATTTTAATAAAAAGAGAAATTGCCTCCTTCGAATGAGAGGACTGGAGTCCTTTATAACATTAATTTTCTTAGTTATATTTTATGAACAATTTGGAATTCTGTAATCAAAGGCTTTTTTTAAAAAAAGCCTGAATATTAACTGGACTCTTTCTTGTATGTTTCTAATTTTCATTGTTGAAGGCGTCCACTTAAGATTATAATTAGAAAGGAATAATTTTTTAAGAAATACTCAATTTTAAATGAATTTTAGAGATGCTCCCGTTTCCGATTGGCGAATACTTTTGTATTTTGTGGCTCAACAATGAACTTAAGAAATTGGCTGATAAAGAACGCAATAAAAATTCATCTTTAGAATGAAGAAATGAAATCTTTGTCTCGGTATAGGTTAGTATTTATGAAAAAAAGAAGCCTTGAATTCTCCATCAATTTGATTGTCTTCAGTGCTTTTATAATCTTTAAAAATTGAATGTATTTTAATACTAAATATGCAATCATGAATTTTGTACAACTTCTAAGAACTATTTCAACTAAAAATGTTGAAAACAATAGATAATGACAATATTCCAGGTGGAACGAATTACTTTATAAATCCTTTCCTAATTCCAGTTACTTTACAAACTCCTGTGAACGTCGGAAATGCTTTTGGAAAGGATATTTCATTATTAGTTTAATGCACTATAAAAATCTAATAATTTCAAAACAAAAGCATAAGAATATTTTTCTAGGGGACTTTGAGAAGATTTATTACATAAAAGTTTCTAAAAAGCCATAATTAGTTTAATGCACCATCAAAATCGAATGCTTTTAAAAGAAGGTTCAAAATATTTCTTTCTTTGGCTTGGCGCCTACTTTTTCATAAATATTTTTACAAGAAGTCATTCTTAATTTCACGATCTTTAACATTTTTTACTTTATACTTCAAAGACTTACCGTACAAAATTTACTCTTTAAATCTGATATGAAAACTTTTCCAAAATTGATCGTTTATGAATTTATTTAGTTTCGAAAACCACTGCCAAAGTTTACTTGACATAGTTTTTGACATTGATTTCCCAGCAGTCATCATTTCTATAGATAACTTTTCGGCTTTTTACAGTTACAAGTGTTTATATATTTACCTTTATTATTTTTTTATTTCAGGATTCGATGACTCGCATTTTGGCTAATAAAAGATTGTTTTTCTACATAATTCAATTTCGATTTAAACCATCATCAAGTTCTTGATATTCCACCAGTCCTAGAAGTGAGTGCGTCTGTAATTTATTTGTTTACAATTCGACTTCTGCATTATTTTGATTTCTTCACTTTGCGCATAAAATTTCCTTCATTAAAATGATTAATTAATGGGCTAAGCCAAGAACATGCGACTTAAATGATATTTTCACAATATATTTCAGATTTGCATACATTTGAAAACCTTCCTTTTTTATGGAACTGTTACAATTTTTAAAAAATATCTATCCCAAACCCAAATGAATTTTTGAATTATTTTGGATTTCTAATTAAGATATTTAACAGAAAAATCTCAAGTTAAAAAAAAATGTTATAAAAAGGCAGTTACTCTTAAAGTTTGGCTGTTAAGTTATAAGAGTTTTTTCAAAATATATTAAGAAATTAATGAGTTATTTTCAGGATAGAAAATTGGAATCTATAAAGTATTTAACCATTTCTTAGAGAACATCTCCATTATAGGCAATCGGTTATAGACGCTCTATCTGAGCCTACAGCACCTACAAGCCCTCAAGTAGAAATGCTCTCTCCGAACAAACAGCACCTTTTGGCACCAGTAATTTCTGTCAAATCTTACCCTGAAGTAGGTTCCTAAAATGTTTTTATAGGTAATTTTTTTATTTCTTGTATGATTCTGTGTTCAATTCACCTTTTTATTATTTTAAATTGCTTTTCATGGAATAATTATTTGTTTTATAGTTTATTTGTGAATTAAAATTTGAAAAATTAAATGAAAAACAAATAAATAAGCCAAAACAATCAAAAATCACTATAAATAGATGATGATACCCCGACTTGTTTATCAGTAACTGCCCAATAATGTCCCTGAAGTCGTTTGGTTTCGATGAACGGCGCTTAAACACTGCGGCTCTTGAAGATATTTTTTACTTAATCAAGCATAATTAACAAATTTTGGACCAATAAAAGACAAATGAGGAATATGAGCTAAGATGGTATTGAATTGTCTCGGATTCTGACCTGTCTAAAATGTCTGTAGAAACAGGATACAGATGGAAAATTCAAAACAAATACAACAAGACACGCCTATTGCTAAATAGTTCGGAATCTGATACTGAAAATATTGAGGAATTGCTAGACATCGAGCCGAAACAATTTTTTTGGAGTGTGTGAAATTTGGTTCCGCAAGTTTTTAATTTTGATGAGCAGGGCGGTCACAGCAGGCTGCCAAGAGCACAATTTACTTCTAAGCTCTCCACCACAAAGAAATGGCCATTTTAAAAAAAATCGGTAATTTTTTGAAAATATTATTCACTTTTAGTGTCAGCTTCAGAGTTTTTGAGAAATCTGATTTCTCTTATTACTGAAATAGAAACAAATTTTATTTTTATAATTTCATTCTTTTTGCATATTAAACCAAGGCGAATTTTTGATTTTGCTTCTGATAAATCCCTTGTTTATATATTACTAGAATTATCAAAAGATTTAAATCATAGCTATCTAACTAATGGCATTGGATCTACTTCAGGTTGGTAAGTACACTCAAATAACACATGCGCCTCAATTCTTTCTTTAAACCAAATATAATTTTTTTTCTCGGTTTCCCAAATAATTCTAATGAATTCTCTTGAAGGAAAGATTTTTTGAAGACAAACATATTTTGAAATACAATTTTGTTATCTTGAAGCAGAAATAGGAAAACCATCTATTCAATAATTATTTCAAAATGGGAAGATTAATAAAAAAATATCTTAAGCACCTTTATAGTTACCTTTTTAGTGCATTGTTATTTTAGGAAAATTATTATATATTTATTATCATATCTTTAACATTATTTCAGCATAAGAAGTATTGGTCAGCAAAAATTTGAAAGCATGACTAAAAATTGGGCCTTTTCCATGCATTCCTTCATTCATTTTTCGCTGCGAAAAAGAGTTTGGAAGTACCTGAAATAAACAGATGCTGATAACATTCAAAATTATGGCCACGTAAGTTATTTTGTTTAGTTTTTTTACATTTCTATCTTTAATGATCATTATAAAACTACAATTTTATAGCACATCATTTTAGAGGCAAATTCATAATGTTAAACGTTGTGTAGATGGTAAAGATGATATTTGAACCTACATTCCTGGATCCAAAATTCTAATCCATATTTGCGTGGATACGTCTTACATGTGGTATTACATTTAGTTTCCAATTACCTTGTATATTTTAAATCATTTCTATTGAATTCAATCCTGAAATTAATCGGATACAGCCATCCAACACAAGATGCGTTTTTTTAATTCACTATCCATTTGTTGCATTACTTATTGTCGATCATTGATTTTAAAATATATTTTGTATCGACTGAAATAATTTTTGTTACTAAGAATTATGAATCAACTATGCAATCTTTGGAGAAATTAGATTCTAAATTCAACATCAAGGACTTTGGAACTGAAATTGGTTGTCAAAATTTCTTATTATTGTTCCATGGGATTCCTGGAAGAATAACATCAACCTATTGAGACCTGAAAAAGAAGATGCTTAAACTGACTAATATTTTCATAATTATGAAACTATACTTTTTAAACCTTTAGCATTTCGAAGTTCTCGATAAGAATACAATTTCTTCGATGTTCACTTCCGCCTTCATATTTTTTTTGTACAAGTACAATAATGGATTCAATTTAAATTATCTTAATGAATTCAACAGTAACTGAAAGCCTTCAATTTTCATGTGATATAAATCATTGTATATATTTTCAAAATCCAAATGCTTTTAATTTTTCCTTAAAACTTCAATACCTACTTCAGTATATTTTAACATGCCTTCGTTCATTTTTCATTATTTCTTCTACGAGCAATGAGAAAAGCTATTCTTTGGTCATCCGTTAATATTCTTGTTGACCTTTAGGTATTCCGTCTAGATGACAGGCTTTTAAAGAATTGATATTTGGATTTTACATATAAACGAGGCAAGTTGATAAGTGTTAATGTATCTAATTTTAATGATAATTTTGTTGAGTAATATTAATTGCAATTTTCGAACATTGTCCTATTTTTCTTCCTTAAATATGTTACAAGTTTTAAGTGAAATTCTTTTTATTCAGAATTGTTATCATTAATTTATAAATTTTAGCATGGATGTTTTTAAAATACCTAAACTGTCAACTTACCAATGTGCTGTCTAATGGTTTAAGAATCATAGCGTTAAGAGACAATCTCTATTTCAGATGAACTTAGGAGGTTTTATGGAACCTATGCAAACATCCTCTTTTCGAAACTATTTTTCCAGATTATACAGATGACTTCTGGTAATTAAATTTAATTTAGGCTCATATCTTCATGGTGCATCGTCGGTTTTGATAAACATATTTAAAAAAAGACTATAGTGGCTCTTTACTTTCTTCTCTATTTGTCACATTTTTAAGTTGATCATTGCGTGTTGTTGAATATTTGACTAAAATAATTTCCATATGTATTGAATTCTGCCGGTAATTACAAATTAACAACAAAATATTTCAGAAAATTAAGATTGTAATTCAGCACCAAGAATTCTGGTTTTGAACATGATCACGAAACTTTTTTGATTTTTTATTGTTCTCCATGCCTCTTAAGCGACTACTTTATTTGAATTTTGAAGAATCAATTCAACTAGTTATATTTGCAAAATGATAAAAGTATTCAAGAAAATACTTGCCATTTCATATTTCTTAACAAATTTTCCGTTTCTTCGAATACTATCGATGTCAAGTTTAGTCTCCTTATTTTTCTCAACTAGAGTAGTCAATTCGATTAAATTTGAATCATCTAAATAAATTCAATATCTAGCAAAGACTGAATTTTCATGTGGCATAAAGCAATAGATTGTTTCTACTTTTATCTACTTCACTTAGAACTCCAAAGCTAGTCAAATTTTACCTTATATTTTGATAACTGTTAGTCTAGAAATTGCTGTTATTAAGTTGAAATTTAATAAACTTTATCTTGTTCATTGCCTCAATATCTGGTGGAAATGTAACTTTAAACCTTCTCGAAAAAGTAAATGATAATTCGGTTGTTAAATATATTTTTCTGAAAATTCGCTGTTACATTTATACTAGAGTATTTATAGAAATAAACGGAATCTTTTAACAGTTATCCTTGTTAAACGACACCAGTTTTCTCAGTTTTTGAATTTAGGAATATAATTCCAACTCTCTATATGGCTGAAAAAATGAACTTTTGTATTCAATTGGGAAATGGACTAGGTAATATTAAAGTAAATGTTACAATAAAATAAATTTCAAAGAGAGAAAACTTTATTGAAAATATTAGATAAATAAATAATATTGAGATATTTTGAAAATTTCAAAAAGTATGATATAAAGGAATAGTAAGATTTTATTTTGTAGTGATCCTCCTTTCAAAAGCATTCATATTACAAAGAACTTAAGATACCAAACTTGCGATTTCTAACTATTCAATTAAGCATTAAATTGGTCGAGTTTGAGATTTTATATTTGACACGTGACAAGCAATTTCAAAATTCCCTTAAATTAGATTAAAATTTTAAATTTGAATCTCATTTAACAAGTATAGTGAACAATCAATAATTAAAACTTATAGCAAAAGGTTTTAATCTTTAGATTTCAACAATAGATCATTACTGTTGATTTCATCTCGGATATTATCTGGCACGATGTTATCATTTATCGAATAGGAGAAAATAAAATTAGGAAGGTATATTTCTAATTTTTGAAAGAGCATAAACCAACGAGATTTCCAAATAATTTCTATCTTTTACTGAAAGAACTTATTTAATTTCATTCTTTCAGCTCTTTCTATCTGGAATCCAATAAAAAGGGAATTCCTAAATCCAAGAAAAAATAGTGTCTGATATTGTTAAATAATTCTTTCACATTGCTGTATAATTATTCTGTGCTGAACTGAAATGTAAAGTTGTCAAAATTAGCGGGTATGACGTGGTTTAACGGATCTTAGTAATTGTTTAAATTTCATGATCATTAAATAAATAAATAAATATCTGAAGCGTTTTACCTGCCACATATTCATCCGGGAAAGACTACCAAATAAAAAAATTGAGAATAAATCCAATTAGCATACAGGAATTTTTTTTCTTGGATTTGATTAATCAAATTTGCGATGCTCCTTTCATTTCCGAACCAAATTTTTAAAACTAAATGAATCTTCTTAAACGCTAATATTCTTGCTAGTTAAACTTTTCTTGTTACCTTTTGTTTTTGGATGGTTTATTATTAACAGTACCATTCATTCAGCATGCATGGTTATAATTCGAGTTGAGAGAAATATATATAAAAAGTCGTAAATTTTGTGATAGATCCTATACTAACATTTATCCATGACAACCTACGCGTGGACATTTTGATACGTATGTGTGAGAATTGACGGAGATCACAATGTAAAATGCTAATAAGCTGTATGCATGCGTAAATTTTCAACATCAATTTGGGCAACGTAAATGACTGAATTTTTCTACACTAATTGGAGTAACGCAATACAGTTTATAAATTCTTAATTTTCTTTATTCTATTTAGTTTTCAAAAATAACTCAAATCGATTCCGAAATAAGTGGTTTTGTTAGCAATATTAAATTTTAAATATAAGAAACACTAAGAAACTAAACAAACACTTGAAATTATCGGTCAAAAACATGTTAAGCTTAAATCAATGTGGGAAAAAACAAAATGAAGTTTTATTAATTTGTGGTAGGTAAATGAAGATTATTGGGAGAAAAGCTAATTATAAATTAATAAAATTAACCACTCAATTAATGGGAATAAAGAGTAGCCTATATCGTTTTCAAGACTATAAACTATGACTTTGCTAAATTTCATTATTTTGTCCTGCTATTCTGGCTTGATTAACATCATCCATTTATCCAAACTTTCACATTTATAATAGTAGTATAGATAAATATCTTACTGCAAAACCAATTTTCTTTTATTTTTTCAATTTGTCAGAAAGACAAATGGCTGAAAAACATATTATTCCTTTTTATGATAAACTTAAATTACAATGATAATAGAACTTGATAGAATAAAACAAAATTCAAATATCTGGTTAATTAAATAAATATTTACTCTTTTAACACTCTAATTGCCTCCTTTAGTTTTGACTAACGCCTGCTATTAAACTTTTTAATCAAAATATTTGAAATTGTTCTTAAATAATTTTGCAAGATTATAAAAAAAGCATATTTAAATAGTAGGCGCGGTTTTTTAAGGATTTACATGGAATAGAAATTAATTATATAATATGGATCCCAACATTATTTTCCGGTATATATAATGCTAAGATCGACAAAACTGAATGGCAGGTAAATGGGCAACATAAAGTCAAATTTAAGATTTAAAGAAGCCTTAATATAAACCGAATCAGAAAATGGGTTATACAGAGAGTGGATACACAAGGTGATGTACACAGGATAGTGTTCAGAGTGAGAGTTAGTGTAGAGGAAGTCTTGACTTGTGTGTGTGTGTGTGTGTGTGTGTGTGTGTGTGTGTGGAGGAAGTCTTGGCTTGTGGTGTGGGAGATGTGCATGGAGTGTGGAAAAAGTCTTGGTTGGTGGTGTCGGATTGTGTGTTTGGATTGTCCAGGAGGTCTTGGCTTGTGGTGTGGGATATGTGTGTTTG
>JAOUZG010042593.1:0-17817 GCA_026289955.1 Argiope argentata
ATATATATATATATATATATATATATATATATGTATGTGTGTGTGTTGTTACTTATGGCACTTGCTATGGACAAGCTCCACTGATACATCAGCAGCCATCTGGGGCCAAGAGTACGACTTAACTGCTCATACGTCACAACCCTTTTTAGGGGGCGGACTACATTCATTCATATTCATTCACTCATCTCAGATCGTAATTTAGACCTGGAACAGAGAACGATCACCTCTGACCCAGTACCCCCAGTGGTAATGCTCTACACATGGAGTACTTTGTGACCAGAATAGATTTAACGAGCGCCAGCCGCCACACACTCGGGAGTCTTTTGGCCGGTGAGTTTCGAACTAGTAACCTAAGGAGTGCGAGTCCAACGCTCTACCAACCAGGCCAACCCGGACCACTCAAAATCGTTTTGAGCTGAACAGATGAAATTTGATATTGAATCTTTATACCAAATTTGTAGATTTCTATCAAATTTTGAACAAAATCTATTCAGAGTGAAGTCTATCCGACTGTTCGTATAGAAGTTAGCATGCTAACGACGAAAGCTAAAAGTGCTAGATAAATAAAATTCTATGAATAGATTTAACATTTTTGGTATAGACGCCTACCAAATGTTGAACGAATTCTAAGAAGGGGGTGGAACGTCTGTCTGTCTGTATTTTCACAAACTTGTAAACAGGATAACTCAGAAACGCAATGACTTAAATGTATTAAATTTCGTACGAGATTTTAAGACTTTAAGTGTAGTTTAATGATATATTTTTATTCAATATGTTGGAAAGAAGGTATTGAAACCCAAATTCGATTTTTGGATACTTTTAACCGCATGCCAGAGATTGATCGCCAAAAACTCCCGCCAAGAATCACTGAACAGATTCAGTAAACATGTTAAATTGACTCCAAAGGTTCATATTTCTTAAGAATAGAACACCAAAGCCATGCTATGCACTTACTGTGATAACATTATTTTTTAGAGAGTATGCGAGAAAGTTTTGGGAAGATCACTCCCACTGATTTTCTTCTTGCGCTATACTTTTTCTTCTAATTTCTTCACATTGCATGTATCTATATTAAATTTATTCTGTTTTTTATGTAGTTTAAAATAATTTATGTTATGTCTCCTTTTTACATCTCAGTTTAAATCTTTTCTTAGATTTAATATAGCGTTTGGAAAGAACACAGTATCTTTTCATCTAATTGCTAGATACTGTTACAAGCGGGCGAATGCCGCGGAAACGCACCGAATCAGAAGGCGTTGGCGACGGCTGTGAAAAAGCTTGGCGCCAGCCGAGTTGATTTGGCGAAAAGAATAGTCTGGAACCGCTGGATTTTTCATGAAGCTTTCACGTGTTTCTACGCGCTCGGTCGGCTATATAAGGGACGAGTTGCCGTAGTTACGGCAGTTAGTTAGTTGAGTTTTCTCTTGGAAGAGAAGCGTCTCGCTAGACTAGCGGATTACTTGTTATTAGTGAGATGTGTTTACGTCTGCTGTTAACGTTATATTATTGAGCTCACTGTGATTTACTGTTTACTGTGCTATACGATAGCTGTTTTAAAGTCTGTGTTTATCGTGCGTAAGGCTTGCATTTACGCTGTTAGTGACTGTTGACTACTGGATTGTTTTTGTCTTAAGTTTTACTTTATCAAGTCATCCTGTAAATACTTGTAAATAGCCGTAAATAAATTTGTTTGAGCTGTCCTCAAGTAAAGTCCATCCAATCCGAACCCGCTACGCTAAAAAAGCAACAATACTGTTTGCACAAAATATTATAACCCGTTTGCAATACAAATGAATTTCATCCCTATTGAAGAATAAATAAAATGATTGCCTTTTTCTTTTGTTTTACCTTTTATTTCTATTTTTATTATCTTTTATGAATGATGCATTTATCGAATTATTTTTTGTATATTAATAAAATTATATTTTAACAATTATTTTCTTTAAATTTATTATCAAGTGAGAACATGATTTTATTTTCGTTAGGGTTTATTGAATAATTGAAGGCAACAATTAATTGAAGCTCGAAATTGCGTAGGCAATGAGTATAAATAGTAATATTCATCATCTTTTAATAGCACTTTTACTAGAATTGCATTATCATTATATATGCATATGCATTTTTTAAAAAGTTGACCTGCTTTTACAAGTATTACATTTTCAAATTGGTTGAAACAACTTAATGACTTCAATTAATTAGGGCAAATAATGACTTAAAAATAACAATATTCTCACGTGACAACTTGAAATTTGCGATTGTAGATTTCCTTTAAATAATAGTTAATTTAAAAAGAATTCTTTTTTAAACTTAAGTTTCAGGAATTATATTAATTTTTTTTAAATATATTTTCTAGAAAATACTGGATTTCGACCTTGTCTTGATGACAATTTTTTGCTCCGATTTCTTACGGCAGCCAAGTATCGTCCCGACGTGACTCTGAAGAGGCTGAAAACCTATTACATTGGTCGGAATCTCTACCCGGATATTTTCCAGCATTACCTTCCGAGTAACACCTTACCAGCTCAAGCGCTTGACCATATAAGCGCCCTTCCTTATAGAGCCAAAAATTTATCCGCCGTAGTTATTATTAAATTAGGTAAGTCTCAATACATTTATTAAGTTTGATAAAAAATATACTTTGAGAGGTATCACAGAAATTACTTTTACACTGAAATAAAAAAAGCCTGGTATACCAATAAAATATTGTGTAGAGCCCCTACGATGAAGCAGAAGCGCCACTGTAGGGTGTGGCATGGATTCAACTAACTTGTGAAGATATTTTGTGGACAGTTCACGCCATAATTCTTACAGAGCAATCAATTAAGCCATGGGAGTGCGAAGTGGTGAAGATCTTCTAAGGACGGTACATTCCAAAACATTCTACAGTGTGTCCCAAAAGGTCGTTTACAAACTTAACATGCTGATCTGTCATATCATGATGAACAAGATTTACATGGGAACTTGTGTTCGAAAATTCAAACTGCAACCGCTAGAGGGCGATAATTGTACAAAAACGAAAGAGTGGGAAAAACAATCATTTCAGGCGTGGACGTTGAAGGAGAAGGATGAATGAGTTTAGTAACGTAGAAATGGCCGACATGCATCACGAATATGGCACCGCTGATGGAAATAGCCGACATGCATTACGAATATGGCGTCAACTGATGGAAATGGACGAACCGGGGCACGAATGCTCCTTGAGTGCTTCCCAAGAACTTATCCTAATCGCTAGAACTTATCCTAATCTCTATATCGGTAGAGGCGGACCAGTCCAATGGGCGCCATGATCCCCCGACCTTATTCCCCTGGATTTCTACCTGTGGGGACACATGAAGTCCATGGTGTGCGAAACACCCGTAATATCGGGCATGGATCTTATCGCCAGGATTACGAAAGCGGCAGCACGTGTCCATGACACCCCTTGGCCAATTTGAACGTGTGCGTGAATCCATGGGCCGCCGTTGTGAAACGTGCATTGTGGCGAATTGAAAGAATTTTGAACATTTACTGTGATATAATGATGTTCTGTAACAAAAATCGTATTAACAACGCTGTCGATATCATTTTTTTCTTCTCATCTAAACCTGCACTTTCCGCCCTCTAGCAGTCTTATTTTGAATTTTCGGACACAAGTTCATATGTAAATCTTCTTCATCATGATATGACAAACCAGCATGTTAAGTTTGTAAAAGGCCTTTTGCGACACCCTGTATATATGATTGATAATGTTCATGTCAGGGTAATTAGGTGGCCAAGAGAGAGAAAGAAATGCAGATGAGTGCTCCTCAAGAAACTCGGTAGCTACTGTAGACCTGTGGGGTAGCGCATTTTGCTTTTGGAATTCTCCACGCCCGTCAGAATGCACAGAGGACATCAATGGATGTAGAGGTAAGAAAGGATAATAAAGTACCACTGACCTGTCATGGTCGAGTCTGTTGTTGTTGTTACTTATGGCACTTGCCATGGACAAGCCCCTTGCTGATACAGCAGCAGATTTAAGCCGAAAGGAGCGTCTCTTGTTTTTGAAGTAGCGCCAACTAGGGCCAAGAGTACGACTTAGCTACATACTCACCACATTTGATTGCACAGCCCCTTTTCTACAGGGTGGCACAGTCACATATCTCACAGATAGCACACAGAAGAAATATCTTGCCCCAACTGGGACACGAACCCAGGACTCCCAGAACACGAAGAAGACGCGCTACCTCTGTGCCAGAAAGCCGGCAAGGTCGAGTTTACACACATCATTGGTCCCATTTCATGCTGACCTCATACGCCATTTACCCTGACAGAGGCTCCACCAGTTTGAACAATTCCTTGTAGGCAAGAGGAATCCGTGGTTTCTTTATGGTTTTTTGAACACCCGTACACAGCCATCAATCTGATACACTTCGAAACGTGACTCCTAAGACAAGGCAACGTTTTTCCAATCAATAAAAGCTCAATGGAAGCATTGGCGATCCCAGGTAAGGTTCATAGCTTTTTACCACTGAGTCACCAACGGTACAAGAGATGGTTTGCGGCTGCGAAAGTTCATATCAATTAGGTTACGTCCATAGTGCGCACACTGACACTTGTTGATGGATCTGCATTCGAATCGCAGCAATATGAGCAAGTGTTAAACGTCTCTCTCGTATAACGATTCTTTTCAGGCGTCGATGATCCATTTCTATCAAGGCCTTATTCTAGCCGCACCGCTGTCGGAGATTTGAAGTTTCACCGGAAACCTGATGTTCGCGGTACACCCTAGAAATGGTCGGGTTCGAAAATCCAAATTTCATCTCTACTTCGGAAATGCTGTGCACGTTCTCGTGCGCCCTCTATTAGTCACAATTAAATCTTGATTACTGCCATTATAACAGCAATTATCGATGTAACATCCTCCTCAGACACCTGTTGTCTTATATACGTTCTATCTATCGCATCGCGTTACGCTGATTGGTTGAACACCTCCATTATTTGCATACGACCTGCTGTACCAGTTTTTCTGGCTCTCAAGTGTAGAATGCTCTTTAATTAAAAATTATTCTTTTGACAATTTTATTTTTAAACTTTCGAATATATAATAACACTGAAATAATTTTTATACCTTTTAAATTAAAAAAATTCTTTTGTGTAATATTAAATTTATTTGCCGTGTAATTTTCTTTAATACTTTTCAATGTTATTAAAAACTACAAATATTTTCATACTACTGAAAATACTCAATACTATTCAACTTTCATGCTTCATTTTTAATAACAAATGTACGAATAAGTTCCTTCTTCTTTTTCTTCTTCTTTTTTTTTTTTTGACAAAATTTCAATTCAAAAGTAATCGGTAATTAAAAACTCTTTTTAGTTTGTACATTTTAAAACTCGGCTTCTAATTTCCGATATAAAACAATTCGTTATTCTTCTTTTAAATTGATGTTTTGGTTTCCGCCTTAAGTTTCTGATGGAATCCTGATCCAAAATTCTCTAAAAATATTATAATTATTATAACCTAAGTTCGGAATGAAGCAAAAAAAGCCTTGGAAATTGTATAATTACATTTTTTGACATTCTTTTCATGCAGACAACTTCTTTCTATCGTCATTCGTTCGGAAAATTATTCTTTTTTCAAAGGACGTCAAACTTCTGAATCACCCTGTATTTGAAATCTTAAAATTAATCAATAAAATAAAATTTTTATTTTTTGCCTATGTTTTTTTGTTGACGCCACAAAACCTAATTCCTAATACAATATCATGTTCTGACATGATAAAAAATATAAAAGATTAAAAAGGAAATCTACTATGCATATTTAATTGCATCATGTCAGAGCATCATTTCTTGAACGGCCAAGCACCACGTGCTCGTGCGAGTTGAATTGTATTTTATTCATTTTAGTTGTTTCATCGAATGAGTCATTTTAGTATTGCAAACGATTCAAAAAAACATTGTATCGCCTATATTGTTTAAAAAAAAAACATCACATTTCCTATTTATTTCAAAATGTGCTCAAAATGACATTTTTCTAGGTTTTTCTGCTGTTGTAATTAACTTATTTTTTTTATAAAAATCAAAGCTTTTGTAAATGCAATGACGACGTTATTAAAAGCTGATTTTTTTGAGATGCTTGTGCAGATAATATTTTATATTTGGCCTACGGATTTTTCTTGACGCCAGAAAACCTCATTCCAAAATATCAAATTCTGACATCACAAAAAATTTATGTTTTTTTTATTGATATTTCTTTTAAAAAGTTTTATCTAATTCACAAAAAAGTTAAATAAACAACTTATACTATTTGATTAATCAAAAATTACTTAAGGAAAGAAAATAATGCAAATTACGTAAGTAAGTTTGCTTCTGGAGTGTACGGTTAATTTTTCGAACAGTTTCATAGAACATTTCTTCTTGTCTTCCAGGGAAAGTTGACTTCCAAAGAGTGTCATTTGCGGAATTATTACGACTGGAACTTATTGTGTTTGAAACACTAATGCAAAACCCTGTTACACAACTCTGTGGTATAACTGTTATTATTGATTGCGATGGGTTTTCTCAATATGACATATCAGAAATTGCGACCAGCCTGCCAACTTGCTACAATGTATTTCACGTAAGTAGATTTTTTTCCAGGAACATTAATAAAATTATGCAACGCTTGGGATACATTTATCGCTTTATGTTGTTCTGTATTAATATTTAAAAAGCATTGGCTTGACTAATTTGTTCTTCTTCTTAATCAAACAAAAGAGAACTGTCTGATAACGAAAAAAAATTCATTTAACCATAATATTTTTCTATTGTGGCTGTAGCGGATGGTCTTGGGCTCGAACTCCCAATCTTATGGTTAGTAGCCGAGTATAATGCCGATCGAGCAAAAGGGACCCTTCAGCTCGAAGGATGTTATCTGGCTTATATAACTTTCACCACATACTCTCCCACAAGTGAGTCGGTGGTTAGACCAGCGATACAAATGTAAGGTTTCGGTGGTGATGTTAACCGTCGTATTTTAATGCGCTTCTCGATTTTTGAGTTGCCGATAGAGGGCGCCACGGTAGTTGAACGAAACTGCGTACGAAGGTAACTTTATTCAAGGTCGGTCACCGGGGTCACCATTGTGGCTACAGCGAATAGCGTTGGGACCGAACTCCCAATCTTATGGTTAGTAGCCGCTTGCCAATAGAGCAAAGGGGACCCTTCAGCTCGAAAGATGTAATGTGGTTTATATGGATTTCACCACACTATCAAATTTCAGATTTAATTTGTACACATGTGATAATGTGAACTGATATCTAAATGTTAACCAAAATAGGTATTTATGAAGATATTGAAAGAATGATAAGTTTGGAGTTGTTATTGCTCTCATATTCAGCTTTACAACGGAAGGAGGCGGTGCAGTAGCTTATGACAGTATGGACTTCACCCCAGGGCAGAAGTCTGACTCTCAGCTCACGCACGTCACACACCCTTTTTACGGAGCGGACTTCATTCATGCATTTCGAACATCTTCCGATTTAAAAATATATAAGTACTGATGTTCATGCTTTGAATAAAGTTTTTTTTCTCGTAAACCAGATATGACGTCATTCATTTTTTTCGCATTTTTTTCGAAAGCTATGAGACGTTAAGGTACAGTTTTTTGGGCATTTTTTTATGTATTCCAAACAACGAATTTGGCGTGTAGAGTTTATCTGGTCTTGCTGGGACATCCTGTACAGTGGTGTTGCATGTATGTGGAATCGCGCAGCACATAACAATTTTACTATACCTAAATACCCCTTTCTTGATTTTAATTACCATTGTTTTGAAGTTAAATATGAATGCAAGGGTACCTTGTATTGATACTATCAATCCTTATCAGGCTCGCCTAAACATAAATTCATAGAAACAGGATCAACAGAGACAAAATAAAAGCATTAATTGATTATAATCAGGACTATGCAGTATGACTGTAATGGACACTAAAGAAGAGGTGATCTACTGATTCTGGCACATATATTAAGAGTCATAGGATGAGTTCAATGGCAAGGAAAACGAAGACTCGGAGAGAAGGTGTTTTTGGAGGGACCGGGGGAGATGATTCTCCAAGAACCAAGCGAACTTCAACAATTATTTTCCTAAATAAAATGCCATTCATAAGTGCATACTGTACACAGCGAGTCCCAGCAAAACCTGATAAATTCAACAGAGCCCGCTTCGTTGTTTCGAATACCTAATAAATGCCCAGAGAACTGTACCACTACGACCCATAGTTTTCGAGAAAAACGCGTGAGAAAATGCATGGTGTCGTATCCGGTTTAGAAAAAAAAACTTTATTCGATACATAAACAATTTGCACAATTTTAAATAGGAATATTTTCGAAATGTCCCCTGCGCATATGGAGGCAGCATGTGCGCGTCGGGCCATGGTTGACTGTACATGTTATAGCATCGTAATGTCCCAAAAAAGTAAGCGCACTGTGGAGGCGAATGGACTAAGTCCATTTCTGAAGTAACTAGGTCTCGCTAAACTAATTCCTTTGCATGGCCCTACAGGAAGAAATCTAAAGAAGTCAGATCTGGAGATGGCGGTGGCCACGAAATAGGACCTCAAATCCCAATCCAGCTGTCGAATAAAGTTTTCTTTTCGTAAACCGGATATGAAGTCATGCATTTTCCCAATAATTTTTCTTGTGAACTATAGGTTGTAGAGGTTTGTATTTTGTTAGTAAATAAGATATCACTCATACACTCAATGTTTACGCTGGAAAAAGAGAAAAAGACAAATTAGGCTTGAGAAAACTGAGAATGCTACCAATTTTTAAAAGAGCTTTACAAGGAAAGTCTTGGCTAAAAGAAATTTACCTAAGAAAATCAATATGGCAGAAGTACCATCACATAAAAATTAAATTTACAAAAGGTTCTTGGACACAGAAATCTGGCGAATTGCTCTCAATTATTTGAAGAGAATTATCAGTTGAAGGTGAAATCTTGTATTGATGTAAAACAATTTCATTCGTTGTTTTCATTGCCATGGCGGAACGCGGATGAAATGATTGATGCGGAATAAAAAATTCAGGTAGGTTTCCAGCAGTCCAACAAAATGAATTCAGAATGACAAACGGCAATAGGGCATGTTTGTAAAAAGAAGACTAACTGCACACTCAGGGCCGGGATAACTGGCTGGTAGGGCGTTCGATTCGAATCCCTTGGGTGACGTGTGTGAGCTGAAAGTCAACCATGCCACGTCATGCAATGGTTGACTGAATACGTTCTACTATCGTAGTGTTCACTAAAGTAAGCGCACTGTGGAGACGAATGGATTAAGTCCATTTCTGAAGTAACTGCGTCTCGATAAACCAATTCCTTTACATGGTACCATAGGAAGAAATCTAAAGGGGTCAGGTCTGGAGATCACGGTGTTAGTGAAACAAACCCTTACGCCTACTCCAGCGACCGAATAAAGGTTTTTTCGTAAACCAGATATGACGTCATACATTTTCTTTTGCACTTTTCTCGAAAACTCTGGGTCGTAGAGGTACAGTGTTTTGGGCATTTTTTACCCATTTCAAACAACGAATTTGGTTTGCAGAGTTTATCCGGGTCCCAAAAATAACATGCATTTGACAGTCGAAATAAAAATCTAAGCCCTCAGGGCATTGTCAACTTTGTCGAAAGTCCACAATTTGATTCAGACAAATGATAGAATGGTATCATTACTCGACAGCATGCGTGAAAATGATGTGAGATCTTTCTCACCGTTTTTCATTGGGGATGCTTCATTGTCTGATGTATAAATATCTACTGCTATAAAAGCTTTTCAGTGAAGCATATATAAGGGAATCTAATTTCTTTTTTAACTTGTTATTCCTTCTAAAAGCATGTACAATGAATTTTTAAACAGCCTGTGCTGTGAGTTTTAATTTTGTTTAAGAAGTTATTAATGTTCTTGCTTTTAGTATAATTTTTTAACAGTACGATTGCACTTTGGGTATAAGACACTTGCACGTCATCAAAACACCTGTACTTCTGCAGCTACTGTACCAGAATGTGATTTCTGCTTGGCCTAGGGAACAGCAAGCTCAGGTGAGTATGTTACCTATTCATCAAATGCTTCCCCCTTTTTTTCCCAGCATTTTCGATATAATTTCACAAAACATTCATTCTATAATTTTAGTAGAGAAAATCATGTTAATATAATAAAGTTTAAAGGGCAAAAACTATCCAAAAATTCTTTGACGCGTCATTTGAAAGAAATGAAATCGTTCGGAACTATATATTTGGCATAGAGTTGCCAAATATGTCATGTAACCACTTCTTAATATAGTAATATTTTTTAATAAAATTCTTAAGTCCTTATCCTTTTTCAGTAAGTGAAGATTTCCAGTACTATTCTTCCTCCCCTGGTAATTGAGGATTAGATGCTTCATGTTTGGTGGTTTGATCTTGCTACTCTGGAGGGTACACTAATAGGGGGGATAGGCTGCTCCCATTGATGACTGGACGTCATTCTTATGGAAAGAGTTGTACCGTGGCCAACGATGGCCCTTGGGATTCAACTACAGTTCCCGCTAGTATTGCTGTTGCGGTGGTCTTGTCATTCAGTTTTATGGGCTTAGGATGGTCTTCATTTTCAACCACCTGAGAGAGCACAACTCCAATTCCAAGGTTCGAGGCATCACACTGAATGGCAAAGAGCTTAGCGAAATCAGGACTACATAAAACAGAATTTTAGGACAATTTATGCTTAAGTTCTTCAAATGCCTTTTGCCAGGAGTCATTCTTGTCACAGCTGACTTCCGATTTCAACCCTTTAACAAATTAATCATGAGAGCAACAATCACAGAAAATCTGGTGATATACCTTCGGTAGTAGGTATATCACCAGATCTCCAACACCTACTAGTAACTTCGGTCTTACTGGTAGGTGTTGGAATTTTTTTTATTGATTCAACCTTTAATTCATCGGGAGTTCGTAGTCCTTGTCCGAGGTACATTACATAGGCCCGAGTGAATTGACATTTTGAAGGTTTTATATGTAACTTTGCATCGAAACTTTTATATGTAACTTTGCATTGTGAGAAAATAGCCGCATCATCTATAAGGTACTGCATATTCTTCACAATTTTTTAATAGATTAACCATAAGTCGACTGGGTACTTACGTATTATACTATCTTCGCCAACGATCACCAACCGTAACTCATTAGCAACTAATTGGCGACGGATTTAAATTTGGCTATAAAGATCAACGGATTACACCATTGCCGGATTGCCATAATTGGCGGTTTAGCAACTCATTGGTGACGACTTCAAATTTGGCGATAAAGTTGGACGGTATAATACGTAAGTATCGTCGACTGAAGTAATATGGTGCATTTTTCAAACCAAAAGGTAATCTCAAGGGTCTAAAAGTTCGAAAAGTGGTTACAAAAGCAGTCTGTGCTTGTTGACTGAATGGCATCTGTCAATATCCTGTAGTGAGATCCAAGACAAAAATATATTTAGCCGCGAAAGCTTTCTCTATAAGTTTTTCTATCATGTGCAAAGGGAAATACTCCGTTCTAGTAACTCTGTTTAATCTTCTGTAATCAATATAGGGCGTTGCATGCTTTCCCGGAACATCGACAAGTATTAATAAATATGTAAAATCAGATTCTCCTGGATCAATAATCCCTAACTTCAATATCTTTTCTATTTCAGCTTTTAATATTCCCGATTTTTGAGGAGAAAGGTTGGCGCAAAATAGGTCGTTCAGTTTCTAGTTCAATTTCAGGTTCGGTCTAATACGTACAGCCAGGTTCTGTTGAAAAGGTTTTTGAAAATTTATCGATCAGTTTAAAAAGTTCAGATATCTGAATTTCTGACAATACCGTGTTCGACTGAATACCTTGGTAAACTTGAGATGATCCACGATAATCAAATCCTAATTCTAGTTTGGGAATTTCTTCATCTTCTTTTTCATTTGTATTTTATTCCAAACATAGCAAATTAATATTTTATCTCTGAAAGTAAGGTTTAAACATATTAACATGATAAACGAGTTTTATCAATGTCTGGAAAATGTATTAGATAATTCGTTTCGGGAAGTTGTTTCACAACTTTTCCTCTCCCAATCCAATTAACTGCAAGTTTATTCGGTTAGGACTGAGCTGTTACTAGAACTAAATAGCTCTCTCTAAATACTCTTAATTTCCACTGTTTTTGTTTCTCTTTAGCTTCTTGAAAATGTATACGTCAAGTTCTTGACACTGCTTCATTCTATTCATCAATTAAAATTCCTCTTCACCTTGTTTTGTTATTTTTTCATAAAGTAACATCATGGGCGTCCTCAAATTTCGGCCATAGGCTAGTTCTGATGAGCTGAAACCAGTACTATCACGAGTAACTCTTCTGAATGCAAACAATGCATGTGGTAAGATTTTCTCCCAATCTTTTCCAGATTCAAGACAAAGAACTCGGATTTTCATTTCAAAATTATGTGCATCCTTTTTACATGATTGCTCTGTGGGTGTCGAACCAAGCTTCACATAACTCTAAATCCAAATTTGTTTGTAAATTCTGTGGTGAGTACACTCATGAAGGACTTTCCTTGATCTGTTTGTGATGCCTTTGGAAAACCAAGACAACTGAAAATTTGGAGTAATGCATCCACAATGGTTGTTGAGCACAAATCAGGAATGGGAATGGCATCGGGATATTTTGAGGACAAACAAATCACTGTATATGATATATCTGTTATCTGAAGTGTTAACAGGTGGAGGTCCACACGCATCCACGTTCAACTTGGTGAAAATTTCTTGAACAATAAGGACAATTTTCAAGGGAGCTTTCTTCTTATCTCCAGGCTTTCCAACTCGTTGACAATAATCACAGGTTTTGACAAAATTTCCTACGTTACTAAAACAGTTAGGCTAAAAAAATAATTTAAAAGTGTGTCTATGGTTTTTCCTGCTCCTAAATGTGCCACTCCTCTGTGATTATCTTCATGGCAAAACGTTTTAAGTTGTTCTCGAAACTTTTCGGGTCAACAATCAGCTTCCTTTCCGTTCCATTTTTATCTTTTTTCCTATAGAATAGCATATTTTTTCTCTTTTCTTTCATATTTATTTACTTTGGAAGATTTTTTTCTTTGCTTCTTCTTTCATTTCTAACTCGTGATGTTGAGCTTCACGCCACATACGCTCTTACTTTTATTCTTGTCTTATTATTTCTTCGTTCATCCTTTTTCTGTCTTCTATTATTCTATTTTGTATAATTTTTACTTCTTCCTTCTTATACAATGGGCTATTAAAAATTTTATTCTTAAGTTCTACAACTTTCTCTGTAGAATTTGCCTCCAAATCTAATTCCTCTCATATTTCTAACAGTTCAGTTTTCCTAGCCTTTACTAAATAAGCATGATTTTTTTCTAACTTAAATTTAATTAACACCAAAAAAAAGATAATAAAATTCTCTAATATACTGCAACAGTTTTCTAATTAATCTATTTAATTACGAAATAATTATTTAATCCATAAATTTTAAAATGGAAATTAAAATAATTTCGAATACACAAATACACTTTACAAGTAAATAAATCACCGGCAATAAAATTACTTTGAAAGTACAGTTTAGATGGAAAAAAAAGAGAAAAACGAAACAAGTCATATTATAATTACAATTATATCAAAATATATCTTTTTTTTTTCATCAAACAATCAAGGATTAAAAAAACATTTATTTTCATTCCGAATATTTTTCTTAATCAAAAACACCAATAAATTCTGAATCCTCATAAATTATTCAATAGGTTAGCTGAAATCAACTATGAATCACCATTAAAGATCACTAGAAACAGCTGCATCTTAATACATAAATCTTTTCACGAAAAAAATAATCTTATTCAGAATTATTCATATTTATTTTTCAAAGAACATTTGTTTAGAAAAAAAATAATATCAGAACACTTTCAACTAAAACAAAAAAACATGATCAAATAAAAAAATGATATTCATTTCCGTTTGGAAGAGTAAGTTTTAAAGCAATACAAGTTACATAAAATCAATTATTTTCTTTCTTTTTTAAGCTTCCTGTTTTCTGAAACATAAATGCTAATCAACTGATTTCGTGTATTTCTCTCTTACCAGACAAAAATTCAAAAATTTATTACTTCGGTTTTCATTTATCAGTTTTAAATCAGAATACACTGAATAAAACAATAGAATATTTATTCGCAATTCTAATACTTAACAAACACCGATATGCATTCTAATATTATAACCAAGTGTTGTATTAGAACTTCACGTATAAATCTAGTATAATTATTCACTCACACTTACATTTCTTTTTCTTAATATTCTTTTCGTCTTTATTCGACTACATCAAATGCTTTAAAAGTTTAGGTGATTAGCGGAGAGCGCTAGGCCCGAACTCCGAATCTTATGGTTAGTAGTCCAGTAACATATCCGTTGGGCCAAAAGTGCACTTCGCTCCGAGGGATGTTGGCTGGCTTATATGGAAAGTATTCACCACAAATGAAACAGAATAGTAGGGATAAGAATGTGTCTTGAAAAAAAAATATCCTAAATCCAACATTTAATACAAAAAATGAATTAAGAATTGTATATACGTATTTAACTTTTACCCAGATTTTAATACAAAAATTGAGATTGCATTCAAAATACGTAGGTGCTTTTCAGATAGAAAAAGTACTTACTCCCAGCTGATTCTTGACTAGCACATGGTTTTATTTCCGTGCCATGGCTGCCACCAATCTTCGGTCTGTACTGGAGTCGAAAAGATGAAGCACAACTTTTGGACATCATTTTATTTTCTGCTGAGATGTGACAATACATAAAACAAATACACTGCACTACTATTAAAAGTAGAAAATAATCAAATTAACACATTGCGACGACTCGAACAGCCAGCGTCGTCAGCAACTGACTCCTCTCTTTTTCCATTCTTTTTCAGTCTCACTTAGCTACTACGCCACCAAGCGGTCACCTGTAATATGATCCTTCACGTCTTTACAATATCAAAGGCTTAGCATAGAGGCTTGGATGCAGATGAGTGATCGAATTTATCAGTGAAATTAAATCTTATCTTCATCGAAATTAAGACCTAGTCTTGAAATCCCTACTCCAGCCTTAGTGCTATTAGAATGTCATCAAATTCATTCCAGGAGTTACCGAATATCCTTCTCTTGTAAATCTAACATGGGCGTTGTAGGTAGCGTTCGACTTATAAGCCAGATAATATCTACGATACCGAAGTTGACTTTTGGTATTATGGTCATGTTGGCTTCAAGCCCTAGCGTAGCAGGTTCGTATCGCGACCTTTAATTGCTACAAGTTCCAGCGGCGTTTTGATAACGAGACAAAAGAAATAAAGATGCCCTGGCCTCAAATTTCTTTGAGTGCCATTGGAATCGAATATTGATATTTTTATGCAATATTCTTGAAGGAAAAGGTGAGAGGAGCGAAAAAATATTATCTTATGAGCGCCATTCCGTTGCTAATCATTGCATAGTTTAGAGGTTTTATATAAGTAATAATATTTTAAACTCTCAATTTAAATTCAAATTGATTTTCAATTTAAGTTAGCCATAGTAACTTCATTCTAAAGTATTATCTTATTTCCTGATCCATTCCACTTGTTCTAGTTAAATAATTCAACAGATGCTTAGTAAAATTGCTGAATCAGCTAAAAGACGAGATTCCCACTCTCTGTGTAAGAGGATGAAATTGCTGACCTAAACAAAATACTTTTAAAAAGATATATGTGTTTCCCTTGCCTCTTATGCGTGTATCATGTAAATCCCCATCGAAATCTGATTTTATATGCTCTATAAAAATATTCTCCCTATCAAAATTTTGGCAAGTATATTGTCTTATATTCTCCAGTAACTTTAAATCAACGGACTTCAAACGCGAAGAGTTCCAAGTAATGGGAAAACTGAGAATGCTGGTCTGCTATTACACTTCGCTTTAATGAATGCATATCTTACTTTGTTGCTAACTGTAACTCTTGGTCCGGCTTCAATGCTTTCTATTCCCCTAAATTGTTTTTGAGAAATGAACATGACAATGAAAATTATGCTATTGTTCTTTAAATTTCGACACACACAAAAAAACTCCCCCGCTTCAAGTTTTACAACAAATGCTTTCATTGTAACTTTTAAAAAATTTTCACCCTTCGAAAAATCATTATTTTCTCCAAGGAGAGCACAAGTTTAAATTGGAGCAAGATGTTCTATCTAGACTGGCTGCATTTGCCCAGGTCAGCTCTTTGTATTTACAATGAATTCCTTCACATGTCGTAATAAATGGAAATGATATTGCCGATTGGCTTGCTGTAGAAGGTACTTACCTTTCTACAGTTCTGCACTGA
The DNA here is from genome assembly GCA_026289955.1 of Argiope argentata. Classification (NCBI taxonomy): domain Eukaryota; kingdom Metazoa; phylum Arthropoda; class Arachnida; order Araneae; family Araneidae; genus Argiope; species Argiope argentata. The sequence goes on from JAOUZG010042593.1 coordinate 16,321, forward strand.
TCTAATTTTAGAGGATTATTCCCTGTTTTTGACTAAGATAAATACGGCATGGAGGATTCCACCTAAACATGACTGGTATGCTGCTGTGTGTCCTGGACTCTTTCTGCAAATCACTTGCTCGAGACTTTCCCAGACTACTTTGTCTAGACTAAGGACTGGTATATTATAAGTAAGATCTTCAGTGGAAAAAAAGAAAAGTTATGTACATAGCCACTGTTCGGTTATTGCTTATCCTTCTTACACCATCAATTGTATTGGTGCCCCCGTGAGGCAACTGATGGACAAGAATGGGAGTGTGTTTTTTTTTTAGTGCGACATGATCTTTTGGACTCGGTTTAGATGTCTAGGCCAAGGGGATTACAACAACAACAACGTGAAGACAAAGAATGAGAGCGAACATACTGCATACTGGCCTGACCCATTATAAGTTTGCAATCTTTATTTTTCATTCAATAATATTCGGTAAATTTAATAATAATAAATTTAATAAAATTGTCAAAACATTTATTTGCAACCACTAGTGTATATGCGCCCCTTTTCACTGCTGTTTACAGAAATTCATCAAATAGAAAAGAGCGAAAGAGAAGTAAATGTGAAAACAGTTAGAATAACTTAATCATGGTATAAAATTTTACAGATCAATAGTTTTGGTGCACCTTGAGGAAATGCAGATCCCCCAGCTTGACGAGGGGTGTGGTGGGGAAGGCTCTTTCCGGGCTCATGATGAGACTGCCGTTCTTCATGTTGTAAAGGTTGCTCATCACCAGCAACAAGTCGGAGGTTTTTTTCACCGGCAAGAACCGACTTCTCGGCACGTTTATGCCTAAATGAAAAGTACAGAAGATTTATATTTTTGATAGTGCATATTTTAAAAAATTAAACTGTCAGACAGAAATGCATAGAAAAATCGAGCATTTTGGTCAATACAGATTCATAGATATTCAGTTATTGGGATCCAATAGGAACTTCGAGACGCAAGAAAGCTCCCGTTTTTTTATAAAAACTGTATGAGACACTTTCTTAATTTATTTGATTGAAAATTTGAAAAGAAAAATATAATTTTGATAAAAGAAGAATAATTGTTTCACATTTTCCTCATCGTTGATTCCTAATTCTTATACTTCGCTGCAATTTTAGGTATTATTTCAGCCTAATTAACAAGTCTGTTTAGAACGTTTGCATTTGACAATGAATCACAGAAAAAAAGTAACTGAAAATCTAGCAAATTAAAGTAAAATATAAAACTAACAACATTAATCTTGTTATTCTTAATGATCAAAATTCAACAGCAAAATACAGATAAAAAACAGAGAAAATCCACCCAAAGAAAAGCAGCAGTTCCGATAAACTATCACGACTTTCCAAATGACTATTGCATTTACATAATTCAAGAATTCAGTACTTTTGATACAAGAAGATCAAATAAATAAACTTGCCAGATTATAATGGTTATGCAATAATTGTCTTAAATATCAATCTAATACACATTTTCGACTG
>JAOUZG010042602.1:0-12436 GCA_026289955.1 Argiope argentata
TTTGCAACATACCCTTTTCTTTCTCTTATTAATGACCGCTAGTAGTGAAGATAACAATCATTGATTTTTTTAAAAATAATTATTCATGCCGATGGATTCAATAAAGGAATAAGCATCTAAGTTTGGTAGGAATCCCCAACGGTTCCACAAATTAATTAAGAAAATTCAATGTTTTAGAACCGTAATTGAAATTTGCTTACAAGAAAAGGTTACTTTTGTGGATTATCTCCATAGACATGATAAAATTACCAATATATATAAGTAAATGAATTTAATGAAGAGATAGTGGTAATGCTATTCCAGTGACGCTGTGATGTATAAATTTTACAAATATTTGCCAGCATAATTTGAAAACTCTCGATAACTGGCATAAGAAGTAAGCGATTCCTTATTTAGAAGCAATAACCGGTTTAAGCAATTACTTTCGGTCATGAAAGACATATGCTCTGTTATAACAATGAGTTGAAATCTTTTGCACAATTGTGTAGGATGTCGGATTTAACATAGAAAAACGCATTACACTTCATCAAATTTATATAATTATATAACAACCGTATTGATATAAGAAGTAGTAATAATTTTTTAAATATTTTCGAAGCGGAGCCTATTGTTGCCTTATTTTTATCTATTCACACTAAGGATAAATGTATATAAAATTCAACAGCAAAATCCAAAATAAGTAATAGAACGAAGACATTTTAGAAGGAAATATATCGCCAGTCAACAATAACAACAAATGCAATTACTAAAATACAAAAATTCAATAATTTTAATAACGTTGTGGAAGTATATATGAAGAAACCAGTAGTAAAAAAAAATGCCGAACAAAAGATTTAAAGGTATAATCTAATGACCGCAGTATAGACTCATAGAGAAATCATTAAACGAAATCCACCTCAAGTATAAATTCCTGACTCTTTCTATTGTCAATTTATTATATATATAACAGAAAAAACTGGATTTTTTTTACAAATTACTTATCAGAATAATTTAAAAACATAAATCAGATTAATTAAAATTTTATGAACTATAGTTATGCCTTATTATAATATTCATTTAACTATGTTAAGCCTCATAATTCATATTCCTTTCAGTAAATTATTAACTTCACGTATTATAGAACTAGTTTTCGTAAAGTTTTGTTTCCAAAGTTTTTTATGCAAAGTCATTCGCATGTTACAGATATTCGGTATTCATGTTTCTCAGACTCAGAGAAAGAAGATTATAAACATGTAATATAAAAAACAATTTTTTAAATTAATTCGTTCTTAGGTCAGCAAAGGAATTTTTTTTATTTTAGTTACTTTTTATTAAATGATTATAATAATGGCAATTTTCCATTTTCCTGTCTACATATGGTGTTGGACTATTATATTTTGTTCGTTGCTGTTTATTCGTTTCCTTTTTTCCCCCTTTCTAATTTATGAAGTTGATGGCGGTCTTACAACCACAAATGACAATCTTCAACTGGCGGGTTCGAACTCGCAGCCGAAAAGATGCGAATCCAGCTTCCAAATAACCAGGTTATCCGGGCCTTGTGTATCCTTGCGATTAAAATTCTATTTTAGTTACTTTTTATTAAATTATTACAATTGTTGTTATTTTCGTGTTCCACTTTACAACGGAAGGAGGGGTGCGATAACTTTTGAGAGTATGGACCGTTGAGCACCCGAGTCCAGAAGTCTGACTTCTAGCTCACACACGTCAAAAACACTTTTTATGGGACGGACTGCATTAATTCATCTATAGATCGTAATTTAGATCTAGAACAGAGAACGATCACCTCTGCTCCAGTACGCACTGTAACATCACTTTCGACATGGAGGACTTGTGACCACGACAAATGTAACGTTCACCACACACACACACACACATACGGAAAGACTTCGGTTGGTAGGTTCAAACTTGCAGCCCAAGGGATGCGAAACTAGCGCCTACCAACCAGTTTATCCCGACCTGATAATTACAATTACAATTACTATAAATAAGTCAAAAATTTCTACTAACATTGAATTTTCAACTGCAATTGATTATTCAAAACCAATTGTGACTTATCAAAATGCGTGATTTTACTACACCAGTTGGGTAGTGCAATACAGATTAGAAATTTCTAATGTAGTTATTCTCAATTATTTTAATTCGAAAGTACTTCAAAATGAGCCGAAAAAACTGATTGATTTACAATATTTATTTTAACTGCATCAAACATTAAGAAAATAAACACAATCGTTTAAAATAATCTGCTGAAAACATGTTAAACCTACTGAATTCGTGGGGGAAAAACAAACTGAATTCGTTACTTATTTAGCGATGGAGAAATGTAGTCAATTTTTTGACGAGAAAGTTAGTTTTTAATTAATTAATAAAAAATTAATTAATTAATATTTAAAAAACTGTATTAACATCAAATGTCATCCATTACAAGTTTTAAAAAAGTTACTTGTACTTGATAGGATGAATAAAAAGTATTTTATTAACGATGGAAAATTTGAGGATATATATAGGGAGAGAGTGAGCTAATAGCAGGAATTGAAATAAATAAAATGCTGAAAGAAAGCAAATCGTACCCATCCACAACGTTTGATACTTAATTTTCATAGTTTATCAAATAGATTTCCAAGAGACAAGAAGAATACAAATTTACTTGATTGAGTAATTGATTCATCTTAGTACCAAATTAAACACTGGACTTAAGAAACATGCATGGAGACTAAATGACTAACTTTTAAAATAACATTACCTTTAATTAAATAACTAACTTTTAAAATGACATTAGAAAGCATGATAAGAACTGAAAATGTATTACTATTTTATATTAAACATGATAACGTACATTAGCAAATTCAGTTTTTTAGAAACGTTAAAATATTTGGAAAATTTGCTAAACAAGTAATTATTTATATAATTGGCTTAAAAATAAATATTTGTTTCTCAAATTTCAGTTCAATGTAGCATATTGGATATGGCTTAATCCCTTTTTTTTAAAACACTTTAAGTCCCTGAATCTTTTTTAATCCTGTTTTTAAGCTTTTCTGAATTCAATAGCCGGAATTAAAAAGGCAGAGCATTCATTCACTAGAAATCATTTCAGTCAAATAATTTGTGAAATTTTTAATTTCTTTCTTTCTCGTAAGTAAAAATATTACAATTTTCTTAAATTAATTGTAAATAAGTTAGATGTAATCTTGTGTCAAATATTAGATGAAACTAGTTGATAGGAAATCTGTATGCCTGAATCTGTATGTAAAAGTCGTGTATGCGTATACATGATATTCCAAAACGGAAACACCTTGATATATTATACGTGTCGTACAAAATTATCAAAATGTAGATTTGTATTAAAATTTTTTAATATAATGTGTCAAAATATTGATTATCCATGAGTCAGTCTTTCCGTGAGTGTTTGAGCAATTATTTCAAAATACAAAAAATAGATAAATGAAGTTTGGTACGTTGCTTTGATATCTTTACAGCTAAAATATCGAATTTTCACTCTAATATAAAAGATTCAAAATTCATAATTGTTTCTATTCAAATATACTAAAAAATACTGATAGCGCTACACTGCATAACTGCATTTATTTTTAATGCCATTTGCGTTCCAGTAAATAATACGAAGGCTGTGGCGATTGAATTTTAGGTATTATTTTAAAGCGCCTGATCACTAAAAGCACTGATGAAAATTGCAAATTTTTCCGCTGGATCTTTTGCATCTTTTAATTTACTTAGTTCAATGAATAGTTTGGGAAATTCTCTAACGAGTTGGTTGAACTCTCTCATTGCGTCAACAACGTTTGCTAGTTCAGTTGGGTTTACTGTTTCAACCTGATCGCGACCTTGGCCGTCATGTGGCGCCAACTCTTGGCTATGTTTTTTGCTGAAGTGGCTCGCGTATGAGATGTTTTTCCTAACAATGGATTGTGATTTCAGGAAATAGTTATTTCTGTTTTGTGCTGCTGAGGGTAGTTTTGGAAATTTCGGACAACCTCTGTAGGAGGCGATGTGCCCATATTCTAGGCAATTTATGCATTGAGGGTTATCGATGACTTCCTTTAGGGTGCAGGCGTTTGTTTCATGGTTTTTTCCACATTTTAGACAGCGCGCTTTAAAGTCGCAATTATTTGCAGTATGGTGGAAGTTGTTACATTTAAAGCATTGCGTCACCATAGGGCGACCTTTTAAGTGCTCGACTGAAATACTTAAGTAGCAGATATGCTTGATGTTAAAGATTTCCTCTGCAGCTTTAGTTTTAGGTAATTCAATTAGGTAGAATGGTAATGGCTCCTTCGTTCTAAACTTTGTCATTTGAGAGATTTTTATCACAGGAATATTTTTATCTGTTAGACTATTTTCTATTTCTTGAATACTAAAGCGGTGGGGAAGACCCTTAATTATGACTTTTAGTGGTCGCTTGTCCTTTTGGTGTAATTACATAGTGCTCAAATTCATTACCATTGCAGAATTCTTGGATTTTTTTGTGTTGGTCTATTGTTTGGGGGAAAATTTTTACGTACTCATTACTGAATTTATTAGTGGTTTCACCACAGCTTTTATTGATCATTTCAAGTATTGCTTTGAGATTGTCTACCGCTTTTAACATGATCGGGGGTATTTTGGGATCAGTTGGTTTATCTGCATTTATCTCGGGTTCTTCAATAGTAAGACCGGCAAATCGGTTTTGAATGGGGATGTGGTTAACAGCTGGTTCTTTAGAGATAGTTCTAGAGACTTTCCTTTTAGAGGGGGATTGCAATTGATTACTTTCGCGCGCCTGATGGGGGGAATTTTTAGAAGTACAGTTAACGTCCTGACAAACAACTAACTCACTCACTCCGGCTACTCGTCCTTATATAGCCGAATAAGCGCGTGCACCGAATCTCGTGAAAATTCTCAAAACAACGCGCAAAATCCAGCGGCTACTAGACTATTCCTTTCGCCAAACCAATCAAGCTGGCGCGAGGTTCCTCGTCAAACGTCGCCATTTTTAGAGAATTTTCAGGCCTTTTCGCCCGCTTGTAACAGTATTGTATTGGAGAAACAAGTTAAATACGTATATTGTTCTCGCTTATTTCTCATAATTTAAATTCTTTGAACAATTACTTTATTTGGCAGTGCGTCAAAATATTTGATAATACTTTTTGATATGGATCGCATTTAAACGCATGCGAGCAACTCGTTAATTAATAAAAACATTACCCAGGTATTAGACAATATTCCCCAATATTAAACAATATTGCGAATACTGACCAATATTGTACAATATTTTTGTGCTACTAGGGTATAACTTGACATTTTCAAATTGTTCACCATAAAATATTCTAACTTTTTATAATCAAAAGTTAAACATTTTTTTGAACTCCTGTTTTGGATCCAAAAACAATTCTCTTAGAACAAAATTTAACCACTAAATGAGTATATTTTAAATTAGTTACCTTTCAGAAGTAAGAATTATGCTACTGACTACAATTCAAGACACAAAATTGAAGAGAAATCGAATGTTCTTTACCTATGATGAGTTATAAGGATGTATTTTGGTTGCTTCGAATTAACGAAGTAAGCAAATACATGCGTTTTATATATACACCATTACAAGAACAAATGAGATATATTTTATTTTTATACTTCTGTAATAAAAAAGAAATTCCTTTTAAATTTTAATTGACTTTAAAGCTAACATTATAAGCTGGTATATATTAATGAATGTCGGTTATCAGTAATAGCGGCTATCAGGAATTTAAAGTTCATAATTGTTTCTTTCAAATATATTTAAAAAAATTCCACAAAAAAATAAAGTAAATTCAAATTGAGTAAAAACTATCCCTTCAATGATAAAAACAACGAAAGTAAATAAAGAAAAGATTGAAATGAAATCTGCTGTACATGTTTCAATGAATCACGTCAGAACATCATTTCTTGAACGGTCAAGCACCACGTGCTCGTGCAAGTTAAATCATATTTTTATTCATTTTAATTGTTTAATTGAATTAGTAACTTTAGTATTGCTAAGGATCAAAGAAAATTTGTTATGTATTTATTGTTTAAAAAAAACATCACATTTCCTATTTATTTCCTTTCATATAATCACGTGCTCAAAATGACATTTTCTAGGTTTTATTTGCTGTAGTCATTAACTTATTTTTTTAAAATCAGAGGTTTTGTAAATGCAAGAGCAACACATTATTAAAAGCAGATTTTTTGTGATGCTCGTGAGATAGTAAAAATTTTATTTTCTCTTTACATATTTTTGTTGACACCAAGAGCCTCATCCCCAAAACAACATCATGTTCTGACATGATAAAAAGAAAAAATAAACGGATTATGTTTTTATTTATGTTGAAAGGTTAGAAAATGTATTATATTTAAGAAAATGTTGTTTAGCTTTTATTTGAAAATCAGAAATGAAGAAACAAATCTGGCTGCGTATTTTAGTTAAAATTAATATAATAAAGCACTAGTAAAAATTTCGCATATGTATATCATAGGTCGAATCATTGATGATGGTTCGTCGCTCTAAAATTTATAGAGTTCTTTCTTAAAAGGCTTTATCTCTCCTCTTACCGTATAAAACTGTAACTCTTTTATCAATATCATAAATGCTTTTTTTTTGCAGGATGTCTCATGTTTGATATTTTTACTTCATAGTGTGTGTTTGTGTGTATGTGTAGGATATCCCACGGAACTATTTTAATTAACCAACATCTGCCTTCATCTTGTTTTGTCAACACCCGATGATATATGAAATCCAAAGCAAGAGTTGTAAAGGTTAGATCATTTCCCAGATAACGATAACTTTTAATTAGTTTAGCATTCCAGAACAACGCCATCTATCGGTCTTTTGAAAGTCTTCTCAATTAACTTTGAGGGGGAGGCTCACTAACTTTTGTCGAGAGAGGACGTCTCTCTTCACGCGTCAGCGGTTCCCGCAAAGCTCAGCGGCTACGCGGTAATATATATTTTCAGTCATAATGTTTCCCTACCTCTAACGTCCTCCTAGAGGAATTAACGTCCTCCTAGAGGACTTTCTGATGATTAAATATCCCCATGTTTTAATTCTTTTTAATATTTCCTTGTCAATACTCCCCCTGTAAATATTCTCTTTATTTTTATCTAAATAAATTCTTTTATTTTTTTCTAAAGGAGTCTCTTCATCCTTCGTTTGTATTATTTAAATTTTGGTTTACAAACTAACCCATAAATATTTAAAAAACCCTAGACATCACGCCACTAAAATCCCGCTATCTGAAGAGTCTAATTTTTGGAAGATTTATTTAGACTCCCACAGAAATAATGGGGGTTCGGCCGGGATGGATTTAAAAATCTTCTTTAAGCATCCGATTATTTTGAATTACTGTCCCAAAAAAAGAAAAAAGAAATTGGCTTAATGCCTAAGATGCAAAACACTGTCTGAATTATAACGCGCGGTTCGCCTCTCATTACTTCATTACTAACATCTAACAACACATTCCTGCCCAATTGGAGTTATCTCCTCATTCAAGCTGCCCTCAAAAGCCCCTTCAGAAGTCCTGCAGATGAAAGCTAACAGTTTACTTCCACTTCAGAAATCCTTTCTACAGCGGCGATCAGCAGTGTCTCCGTCGATCTTCAAGGAAACAACTAAAACATCTTATAACCAACATTGAAAACATCAACAACGCCAGCAAGAAACCGTGATATGAGGTACTGTTTCTATTATTTTCATTAAAGAAGAATCTTCCGAGGAATTTCAGAATTGCAGTCTTGTTTATGAAATTGATTTTAGCTGTGTAAAAGAAATAATTCATATAATTTTAAAGTGTATGTGATCCTATTTTTAAGTATCATGCGAGTATATATTTTTTAAAATATTATTTTCTATTTGTGATGCATAATAATATACTACATAAATATATCTTTTAAACATTAAGGAAATCGAGAGTAATATTCAAATTGTTATATTTTTATTTTTTCATTTAAAAAACGAATTGATTCATCCTATTCTATATTATTTCTTAAGTGGCATTCGCCAGATATGCATAGATCTTTATTTTCGATTTCGTCTTGATCTCTCACTGACGCTTCATTAAAAATTTATTTATCTTTCTCTCTCAGCGACTGATCCTAAATAAAAAACTACTTAAGTGTTTAGATTAAGCCTCTCATTCAAACGTGTGTTCTTTTTAAGAATCTGATTAATGATTTTTACATGTGCTTGCTTTTAATGGTGTAGTATAATAATGAAGTTCTTTCCGCGAAGTAATTAAATCCTATTTTAGTTTGAGTGTTTGGCTTTATCTAAAGAACTTTGATGATTAAATTTTTTTTTCACATTCTAAGAAAATTTTATCACAGTTTTTAAAACAAGATTTTAATTATTTAGTTTTTATTCTTTTCAAACTCTCTTTCTCTTTATTACAAGAAAATGAGACAACTGATGTATTAAATGTTTTTGTAAAAGGGTTTTTTTAGTTGAAATTAATAATTAAGATTTTCGAATTAATAGATATTTTAGTTTGCCTAATTTACGCGTTACAAGCCTAAAATATTTCTGAATGAATGAAATTTCCATATTTCATCCTATATTTAGTGTATTTTTGAGCAATATCATTCTTTCTGAAGAATTTTGATAAATGAGGAAACGAAATTTGCCATACTATAGCGACATTATTGTTACTATCTGAACATGCGACAATTTCGTTAATTTCTTTTATTGCTTATTAAAATTAAATTTAAATCTTAAAATGGCCTATCTCGGCAAAGGTCGACGCGAAGATTTATTCGTCTTGACCACAGAATTGAATTTAGAAGCTGATCAATCTACGACCATCGCCACACTCAAAAATCTAATTACTAGTAGTGAAAATTACGACGAAGACCTAACAAAAAACCTGCATACAACGATTGTTGAAGATCACAAAGTCAGGGAGAGACAGCAAGAAGAACGAGAAGATAAACTACGCCTCGAAGAGTTGAGGCTAGAGGAACGAAAAAGGCAGGACGAACTCGATGAACGCAAACGCAAAGATGAATTTGAATTGGAAAAGTTAAAGATTCAAATGCAATCTAAGTTAGATACTGGTACATCAGACACAAGTGATACTAAGTTTCTGATCAAAGAAGTATCAAAATTTCTACATCGCTTCGACTTGAAAGAAGATATCAGTCTTTATCTAAAATTATTTGAACGTCAAGCTCAAAGATTGAATATTTGTCAAGAAAATTGGGTTTCTCATCTATTAGGCTTATTACCACCGGAAGTATCTCACATCATAGCCAGAGAACCGGACGACAAAGCTAACTGTTACAAACTTGTTAAAGACTTATTGCTGAAGCGTTTTAGACTAACCCCGAAAAAATTCCGGCAGTTATTTGTCACTCATCAAAAGGCACCTGAAAGAACATGGATTGATTTTTGGATTGATTGAACTAAATACGTTTTTCAACGGTTGGATAAGTGGATTAAAGATAGATACTTTCGAAAAATTATCAGATCTAATAATTCCGGATCAACTAAAACGCAAAACGCATTTTGAATTCAAGGAATATTACCTTGATGAATGGCCTAATATGATCTCTCCTGCCCAATTAGCAGAAAAATTGGAAGAGTTTGAAGACGTTAAAAGAATTTTCAGACAAAAAGCGAGCAGTCCATTTGTTAAGAAACAAGAACTCAAACCCATCGAAACATCACAGATATGAAGCACCGAGAAAATCTGAGTATAACAGAACAGATAAGAGGTTCCCAGTCACCAAGTACGAAGCTCGTCAAAGAACTCAATACAGCACACAGAAGGGGTGTTACAACAAAGATTACGAGAAGCACTCGAACTACAATGCTTCCAAGCATGCTCAGACGAATCATTCTAAGTCCCAGAAATTCAAAGAACCACCGAAGGAGGTAAATACGTTTACCACGAACAAACCAAATGCCAAAAAGAGATAAACCAATCAAAGGGAACTTGAACTCTCATCGTTAAAGAGGGTTTACGTACTAAAGATATATTTTTCGGAAAGACGAAAATCACAGCACTTATAGCTATTGGTATTACCGTAAGTTTGCTACGAGAAAACACAAGTAGAAGAATAATGGATCCAACAAAATTATCACAGAATAAAATGCTTCTCACAGGCATTGGTGAAGCACAAGTTACAACCATCGATTCCTTTGAACATGAATTTGAAATGGACAACGAAAATTACTTTTTAACTTGGCATGTTGTACCTACTGACAAATTAAAATTCGAAGCAGTCATTGGATCAGATATTTTAGGATAAACATCGATATGTTTCACCAAAGAAGGAGTTCATTTCCAAAAATATGAGAATCAAGTATTGCTCATGCAAATATCTGCCGAAAATCTTCAAGAAGAACTAGATCTGCGCCATATTGAAAATCGTGAAATCAAGAAGGAACTTGAAACATTAATACAAGACTACAAGCCAGAAAAAACGGCATCTACCGACGTTACAATGAAAATTATCCTGAAAGGCGAAGAACCAGTCTGTCAACCACCTCGTCGACTAGCTTTCACAGAAAGACAGGAAGTAAACAAGCAAATTGAAGAATGGCTCAACGAAGGCATTATTCGTCCGAGTTCATCTGAATACGCAAGTCCAATTGTAATTGTAAAAAAAGAAAGATGGATCTTCAAGATTGTGTGTTGATTACAGAAAGTTAAACCAGAAGCTCGTAAAAGATAAATTTCCTTTACCTCTCATCGAAGACGTTTTGGACACTTTACAAGAAGCAAAGGTATTTTCTACGTTGGATTTACGTAATGGTTTCTTCCACGTCGATGTTGATGAAGATAGTAGAAAGTATACGTCTTTTTTTATTCCAGACGGACAATATGAATTTAATAAAGTTCCTTTTGGACTAAACACAAGTCCTGAAGTTTTTCAATGCTATGTATCAAGTATATTTAGAGATTTCACCCTCAAATGAATTGTAATCACTTATTTAGATGATCTCGTTTCCAGCGAAAAACGAGAAAGAAGTTCTATAAAAACTTAAAATTGTTTTCGAAGTTGCAAAGAAATATGGATTAGAAATTAAATTGAAGAAATGCCAATTTTTAAAAAAGAAAATCGAATTTTTAGGTCACATTGTGGAAGGTGGAACTATTAAACCATCTACCGCAAAGACACTGGCTGTCCAAAAATTTCCAGAACAAACAACGATAAAACAAATTCAAAGTTTTCTTGGTTTAACCGGCTATTTCCGCAAATATATCAAGGAACATTCAAAGATAGCTAAACCCCTTAGCGATTTAACTAGAAAAGAAAACCACTTTGTTTTTAGTACTCAACAAAAAGAAGCATTTGAGAAGTTGAAGAAAATCATGTCTGAAGGCCCACTTTTGCATATTTGCAAGTTTCGAAGAAGAACAGAGCTGCATGCAGACGCTTATAAACAAGGGTACGGTGCAATTTTATTACAAGAAACCGACGATAGAAAATTACACCCGGTTTACTACATGTTGAAGAAGACAAATTCCGCGGAAGAAAAGTACGACAGTTACGAATTAGAGGTACTTGAAATTATCAACGCATTAAAAAAGTTTCGTGTTTATCTTTTAGGACAACGTTTTAAAATCGTAACTGACTGTGCAGCATTTCAAAAAACTATGCATAAGAAGGATCTAATTACAACCATAGCCAGATGGGCACTTCAATTAGAAGAATACGATTACGAAATAGAGCACAGAGCTGGAAGTCGAATGAAGCATGTTGATGCTCTTAGTCGTTATCCAGTAATGATGGTCTGTGATGATGCATAAACTTCAAAGTTGAAAAGCGCACAAGAAGAAGATGATAGCATACAAACATTGAAGTCACTTTTAAAGAAACCAGAGTCTGAAGAATTTTTTTAACGGAAAGGTATACTCTACGAATATTTAAATGGTCGAGAATTAATCGTGATCCCTAAAGCAATAGAAACTGAATTGATTAAAATGATCCACGACAACGGTCATTTCTCAGTAGCAAAAACAACAGAAATTATGAAACGGGAATTTTTTATTCCAAATATAACCAACATCGTCAAAAAAGTAATCGTTAATTGCGTTCCATGTATCTTAGCTAATAAGAAAACTGGCAAAAAGAAGGGTTTTTAAATCCTATTTCTAAAGAAGACATACCCTTAAGTACGTACCATGTCGACTTCATTGGCCCTTTACCTTACACAAATCAAAGCTATCAATACATTTTCACTGTAGCATTTTCATTGTTTTTGCATTTACAAAATTTACTTGGCAATATTCCGTCAAAACTGTATCTTCTGAAATTGCCTTGGAAAAGTTAAAACTACAACACAAAACCTTTGGCAACCCTGTAAGAATTATCACTGATAGAGGCTCAGCGTTCACTTCAAAATTATTCAACGACTACTGTACTGAAGAAAACATACGACATTTACAAATAGCGACAAGTGTTCCTAGAGGAAACGGTCAAGTTGAAC
>JAOUZG010042612.1:0-13111 GCA_026289955.1 Argiope argentata
GATTTTGTAAATAAAATATTTTTTTGTTACATATATGTATATTTTTTAAAAATAGAAATTAGAAAAAAAATGAGCAACTTAAATACATTAAATGATATTAAACAATTGCATGCATTAATATTTTAGTTCTTTAATAAGATATCCATTAGAATTGTTAAAAGATTTCCAAACAATTTATACTTGTGCATTTTAAAAATAAATCTTGAGCAAAATGCAGAAATTTTATAGTCATTTGGCCAATTTAATTCAGTTAAAATAGCGATACATTTTAGAATTCTATTTTCTGATTCTACACCTTTGCTGTATTCTCTACGTATTCTGTCTAGAGAATATATTATAGAAGCTCCTTCTTTCTAGCACAGAGGTAACTTGTCTACCTCGTGTTCTGGGAGTCCCGGGTACGAGTCCAGGTTAGGGCATAGTTGTTCTTCTGTGTGCTATCTTTAAGATGTGTGACTGTGCCACCCTGTAAAAAGGGGTTGGACAATCAAATGTGGTGAGCGTGCAGCTAAATCCCACTCTTGGCCGTAGTTGGCGCTACTTCAAAAACAAGAGACGCTCCTTTCGGCTTAAATCTGTTGCTGTATCATCGTGGGGCTTATCCATAGGGAAGTACTATAAGTAACAACAACATATTCTAGAAGTTTCTAAAAAATAAAAGAGGCAATATAAATATAGACTATAGAGAATGTATGAATTTCCAATTGTTAGAAATTAAATTAATGATGATGTCGTGTCCTCGTTACGAAGGAAAGTGGGGTGCAATAGCTTCTGAGGATAAAGAACCCTGAACGCCTGAGGGAAGTAGTATGATGTAAAACTGATATGAAGATGACAGGCATACACCCAACTTGCCCAACCTCTATTTTACTGGAGGGTTATTTCACATATCTCATAGATAGATTATAGAGGAAAGAACAACCCTTCTCGAATCAGGACATGAACCCAGAAAGGCCCAAAACACGAGGAAGGCCCTCTACCCCAAGGGTCAAAACTCCGGCAATTAAATTAATTAATGAAAGTTATAACTAAAAATAAATATGTCTAGTTACATTAAAAATAAAGATCAGCTGAATATTTTACAGTATAAATTCTTTCTTCAGAACATTATTTTAGTTTCCACTAACGCTGTTATAATACATGAAAACAGGCATCTTCTAAACAACCAAAATAATTTATTCTTTCCTTTTTTTTCCCTCCCGAGAGAAACCCTAAAAGAGAAACTACTTTTAACTTTTATGTTTAAAATAAAACATAAAATATTATATTATACATTAGTTTAGATGTTAATATAATATCGTTAACTTTATTCAGCAATATACTTTCCTGACTGGTGTAATATATAAATAACAAAAAAAATCACTGGTTTATGTAAACAAAATAAAATTCTAAAGTTATACGAGCAAAGACTTTCATACTTCGAATAAATCAAAGCAGTTACCTTAGCAACCTGACGTCACATCATCGGCCTATGGACCTTTAGATCGTTTGAAATCAAAGTAAATACAGATTCATAAATGTTTTCTTTTATTTTCGAACTAGAGATCTCGATTTTGTTATTTTGCTCAATGGAAACTAATTTTCCCTTTGTTATGAAATTATATGTAGTTATTTTTGTTAGTTTTTCAAAAGTAAACATAAAACTGTGTTTGTATTGCTTATACTGAGATTCATTAGAAATTATCTCTTTACAACAAAGTGTTTATTTAGCATATTTTTAATACATGGAAGAATTTTTTTTCACTTAAAGGAATTTAAGCTTTTGAAAACATGTTTGAAGGAATAATGAGATTTTCTGTTTTTAGAGAGAGTATATTTATTCACTATAATTGATTCAGTGTAGTTGCTAAAAGCTAATTTTGATCTGTATTATTTCATATTTCTATTTTAAGAAAAATGAAAATATAAGGAATTCTAGTTTATATTGTTATATTTTACACTTGAAGAATTCTGCAACTTTTAAATTGATTATATTATAAATTGCTAATAGCTTTCACAAACTATGAAATTGGAATATAGAATTTCGAAATAGTGTCTTAGTTCGAGATATTGTCGAATAGCCTCGAACGAGTATCTCACTCTCCATTCATGCAATGTCGCACCTTTAAAAAGATAATGGTATCTAAGTTACACAACCTATTTACGAATGAACCTTTTTAGTACGTCTTAATTTTATGAACAAATTCTGCAATAAAATCTTATCTCTAATTCATAAAGAAACAATTACTCCCGAAAATCATATTTTGTTGTAATATATTACTATATATTTGAAATCAAGATTTATGAAACAATATTATTTTTTACAAATTCTATGAAAATTCAATAACTGACAAATTTATTGGTTTCCATAACAGCACAGTGCCTAAAATAAATAATACCAATAGTACTCAATACAATGATGGTATACTTTTTAAAATAAATCATCCATTATTTGTGCATATATACGCATGAATTGATAATAGTTTGAACATTATCGTAATTTTTACTAAAAAAATCAAGAAATGAAATCTACTTTTTTTAAAGCATGAAAAAAAAAATTAAAGTTGATTATTTAAAGGAAAAAAAAACTCAAAATACTGCTGTTGTTGTTACCTATGACACTCGCCACGGACAATAACCGCTCGTACATCAGCAGATTTGAGCCGAAGGGTATGAGTCTCTTCTTTCTCGTAGCACCAACTAGGGCTAAGAATACTACTTTAGATACACACTCATCACAGTCGCTTGCACACACCCTTTTTACAGGGGAGGGAGGCACAGTCACTGAATCGGGACTCCCACAACACGAGGAAGGCATGCTATCTCTGTGCTAGAAAGCCATCAGAAAAAATATAATCAGAAAAAAATAAAATAAAATTCTTCTTATCATTAAAAATGCTTCCTCGTTAATCCGGGATGACATTTAAATCAGAAATCTTAAAACTGCAAATTTCAATGTTTTCATAAAAGAAAATAATTCAATCTACAAAAAACCACATGAAAATCCTACAGTCTAGGAGCAAATTAACTGTACCTACTACAATGGAAAATGCACTTAGGTATAATCCTATTATACGGTAAGCTTCGATTTGGCGACTTTATACCGAGAAGCCGTGAGGTCATTTCTGTCACGGATGCTCGTGGTTGGTTGCCTAAGTTATGGTTTCTGTTGAGTTGTTCAGATGTTTGGCGACATTTTTCAAAATAGCGCCAAAAGGGGTACCGTATACTAGGAATTAACCTACACTTTTTCTTACTCCCCTACCAAATGAACTTTGCCACTTAAACCTGCATTGGTTTTTCCAAATTTAGATTGCAACTAATAAACTGATTAAATTTTCACTTTAGATGCTTTTCAGCAATCCTTCCTCTACTCAACTGACGTACCAATGGTGGATTTTTTTCTGTTTTACTCTTCTTCTTACCTTAAACTGAGTCAAAGTACCAAGGTACGAAGGCTCTCCGTGCATTTACTTCAAGATTATGAAAAATTTTCCTTTGGAAACCACAAGCGTACAATATTTTTTCAGAATCAGAGATCATGAGTTAAATTCGAATCATTCTGTTAGTATATACTTTATTTTATATAGTAATACCATTTCAAATTTGCTGCTTTATTTCATCGCACTGAAACTAACCAATGGACAGGGCATTAACATTTATTTTCTATACACTTCCCACTCTTACTCCAAATACGAATAGCTAACATTGTACGCAGTAATTTTTTTTAATAACACAGCTTTTAAGTTTCTTAAACTTACAGCTGGTACTAAGTATATATTTCTCAAAAACTAATTACTTACTTCTTTTAATTTAGGAATTATATTTAAAGGGAACCAATATCTAAAAAAGTGGTAATTAAAAAATGTATCTAAATGTCGTATCAGTCTAAATTTTGGTACAGCGAGACTTCAACCACCAAATGCACCTAATAAAAAAATTAATTTTTTTTTAATAATCCGTCTACATCATAGAGCTGTGCCAGTCGTATCTTAAAATAGAGGGTGCCAGTCGTATCTTACTTGTCTCAATATATGTACGAATCATAATCCACGTGTTGTGTGAGGAATTTGAGAATAAAAATACAATTTTTGGCGACGTATCCCAAATTTCGGCAAACTCAAAATATGTCGCGCAATCTTTTGCTTTCCCGTCATAGTAATTTCCGGTCGATTTTCATTTCCTGGAAAGTTTATTTTTTTCTCTTCTTGTTTAGAAATTATAGTATTAAGCAAAAACAAGTAAACTGATTTTGAAGATAATTTTTCGTTTTTAAAAAATAAATATCTTAATTTGTTGACTTATATCATGTTAAATTATTTGCTTGCTTTTTTACATTAATTAAAATTAATTATTTTTCTTCTTCAAATAAACATCTTATTTCTTTTATTTACCTAAAAACATCTTTGTATTTTACATTATATGTTCAAATACTTTCTGTCATTACCTCAAACATATAAAAAAATACCTTTATAAAAACAGATTATAAAATTGACATAAGTCTTTCCCCCCTTCATAATACTGTGCTTATGCATATATCAATTATTATCCGTGTTAGTAGAGAGAGAGAAATTATAAAATCTTAAATTATATATTATTGACATCTTTTACGATTTTATTTATTATTGTAATAATTTTTTAAAGTTTTAAACCGGTCGGAAACCGTTTCTAATATCAATTATCTGTTGATTCTTTGCATAAAAAGAAATACCCGAAAATACTTTTACTGTGTCCCAATAAAAAAATTAAAAGAATTGCTCAAAGATTACTTAATTATTTTCGAAAGTGAGAAAATCCTTAATTATCATAATTCTACATAATTATTCTGTAGATTGTTCATTTTAGTAATTTTAGTGAATGGAGGCAAACAAATTTTTTATAAAGAAATTCAACAAAGCTTTTGTTAATCCACCTCAGTTCATACCCTCAGAAGCTGCTGCACCCCTCTTTCCGCGGTAAAAAGCGGACACGACATCATCATCATCATCAATCCACCTCAGTCAAAGCTACTTTGTTATTATTTATTAACTGTTAGGTGATGTAAATCTAATTTTAGGTCGTTGATTTTAATAAAAATAAAAATTAACTTAATTTTAATTAATAAAAAATAACCTTGGTTAACAATTGTAAATATATTCTTTTGTATTAGTTTTATAAGCATCTGGATGTGTATTATATTTAAATAAATTTCTTTGAAGATAAAATTCACAATTCTTGTCCAATCAATCTTTATTGAAATCAACTTCTGATGAAAGCAATTAAACAATTCTATTTATTACACCAGTTTCTTTACAGAATAAAAATTTCAAAAAAGAAATAGTTTTGGGCATGGATTAGCAACAAAATGTATATCAAATTGCAAGATCTTGACTCTTATTTTGTTAGGGTTTTATATTAATTGGAAAATGCTTTATAATTCTAAATTAGGATATTAACATTAGACAAAAACATGTATTATAAAATTAAAGCCCAAGAATGTTTAGATTTTTTTTAAAAATACAGAGTATTTGGTGTAACTATAAACAAATTTTTAGTGGCTAAATAAAGCTTATGATTCAGTTAAGAACATCTTTCTTATAATAAAAGGAACCACAAATTATCACACCAAATAATTGTTAAATGAAACATAAAGAAAATAATATTTTTTTTAAATTACAATTTATCCACATAATTTAAATATTTTCATTTAAACTTGGAGCATTAATTAGAACAACAATCAAGAGCTTCCCTGGAAAAAGAAATAGATTTCAACTATCCCGGCCTAACAATTACTATTACTATAAATAATTGATCAAAAATTATATTAGCATTGAATTTTCAAAGCCAATTGATGATTCAAAGCCAATTGTGACACCGCAAAAAGCTATAATTTCCCACACCAGTTAGAAACACAAATACAAATGTGAAATTTCTAATTTCCTTTATTCTGCATTATTTTAATTCGAAAGTACTTCAAAATGAATCAGAAAATTTATTAATTAACGATGTTTAATTTTAAGTACATCAAACATTATGAAAATAAACAGAATCTTTGAAATAATCGGCCGAAAACATGATAAGCCTAACCCCATTACTGTTAGAAAAAAAAACTGAATTCTTTATTAATTGGCGACAGGGAAACGAAGATTTTTGGCCAGAAAGTTAGTTTTAATTAATTGTTCAAATTTATGAATTAATATTTAAAAAAACTGAATTAAAATCAAATGCAATCCATAATAAGTTTTAAAAAATTTAGTTGAACTTGATTGAATGAATGAAAATTATGTTTAGGTAATAATCTTTATATAATTATTTGTATTGGCGAGAAAAAAATCACGCCAAGCTTTCAGCCAATCGCTTCCAACACATTCGAGCTTAAAATAAAGCAAGTAGCAAAATATAATGCAGTTCTATCAATTTAAATGAACCTTAGTGACAAGTTAAATAAATTAAATACAATAAGTAAAACAAACTATGAAATATTATTCAGTTATAATAACAAAATCACTGAGTGATCGTGGCTACGAAATTTTAAAATGAATTAAAACGGATATAAATAGAATATGTTTTATTGTATATACCAGTGAAATGACAAATAACTGTCCGTAGAAGTTTTTTCTTTGTATCCAATTGCACAACAATTGTTAACCAGGGCTTAAATAAGCTTTAAAATTGAACAGTTAAAAGCGAGAAAAGATCTCCCATTGAAATATAATGGGGAATGGATATTGCGGTTACAGTGAATACAAATTCTATACACACAGCACGTGTTTCTATCTTGTCCCACTGCTTAGTAGGGTTGCACTCCCTCTATTAGTATACCAGCTCTATGGTCCACATACTATATATTTCGGGCAACAAATTACAGATCCAAAATACATACAATTTTTCGGGGAGTTTCAGCTCTGTGGGGACGCAGGCCCAACTATTTGTAAGGCTAGAAAATTTGGATTTTGAAACTTTTTGAAATTTCTCTATTCAGTTATAGAGTGAATCAGTAGTTTAGGATTGTGTGGTAAATAAATTTAACTTCAAAGAGATAATTGATTGATAATAATTAAATATTATCTACAAATAACCAATAACTGAAAAAAAGTTTTCATCTTTCAATTTAAAATTATAAAAAAATTACAAAATTAGTAGATAATATTACATAACTTTAAAAGCCGGGTTTAGAAATAATATTTTAAGGAAAATATGATCTAAAAAAGTAGTGGTTAAAATATTTCATCTAAATGTGGTATCAGCCTCTAGATTGTTGTGACACTTGAACCACCAACTCTCAACAAGAAAGAATTAGCAATTGTGTGGTTTTTCTTATTATTCATGTTATTGCCTATGTACTTTTTTTGTTCTTCTTAGATTTTTCTCCGCTTAGTTGTGGCCAGCTGAAAGTGTCAGGACAGTCTGTGGTATCAGCCTCTAGATCGCACTTTCCCTTTATCCGTCACCTGCAGATGGCAGTGGTGTAAGATTTGACCATGAAGCAAGCAAACGGAAGTGAAGGTGACACTAAGAGTTAGAAGACGGAAGCGTTGAAGTGGATGGTTTATAGATATTGCATATCCAGAAAAAGGGCAAATAGCTCTTTACCTTCGTTCTTTGTCTTCATTCTCGTGTAGTCCTGTGTCCATGCATTAAGATATACAAAAGATAAACGTGCGGTCTTATTTTGATGGAGTATGCATCACGGTACATGACCCAAAAAAAATAAAGATTTCTGGCGCTAGCTTCATAAGCCAAATAACAGTAAGATACCGATGTCGACTTTTGCATTATGTTCATGTTATTCGGCTACTGGCCCTAGCTTCGCAGGTTTGTATCGCTCCCTTCAGTCGCTACATTGGTAAACCTTGACAACGCAACCTTCCGTTTCAGTCGGGGCGCCATCTACTCTCAGCAAAAACAAACAAAGTCGTCGAATTCACTTGACGTAAGCAAAACAAATCCGCCAATCACACTTCACGGAAGCAAGCAAAGCAAAATCGTCAGACACACTTGACGTAAGCAAGCAAAGCAAAAGTCGTCAGTCGCACTTGACGCGAGCAAGCAAAGCAAAGTCGTCAGACACTCTTGACGCCAGCAAGCAAAGTAAAGTCGTCAGTCGCACTTGTTGCAAGCAAAGCAAAGTCGTCAAACACACTTGAAACAAGTAAAAGCAAAGTCGTCAGACACACTTGGCGCAAGCAGACAGCAACTCGCCATAACGCTTAGTGCAATAAAAATCGTTCGTCCCTCTGCCGACTCACTGGTGGGGGGAATACTGTGGCGCTAGCTTTATTAGCCAAATAACATCTAGGATGCGGAAGTCGTCTTCTGTAATATGGTCATGTTACTCGGCTACTGGCCCTAGCGACGCAGGTTCGTACCCCGACCTTTAATTGGTACAGATTTATTGTTATTATTATTATAAATTGCCAAAATTTATTTTCATTCT
Organism: Argiope argentata; assembly: GCA_026289955.1. Classification (NCBI taxonomy): domain Eukaryota; kingdom Metazoa; phylum Arthropoda; class Arachnida; order Araneae; family Araneidae; genus Argiope; species Argiope argentata. Next base: position 8,396 of record JAOUZG010042612.1, read on the forward strand.
AATTCCCTCTGAAAATGCTGCAAGTAAATCAGAAATAATCTAATTATATTTCTTAAGGACTTACTTAATTATAACAAAATTTAGATATGAAATGTTGGCATTATTCTAGCTCATAAACCAACATTCAAAATTAATCTTTTTTTTTTCTTCAAAAATCACAATTTTTCTCTTAGATGTCGGCTAAAACCAATCAATGCTAACCCGAAAACAACCTCTTTCTTATAATAAATTTGGGATTTTAAAAAAATAACTAGTCATGAAATGATGTTTTATTTTTGTTAACAGACTTTTAATCGAAGAAGAGATTTCCAAAATTTGCTATTACTTCGGGTTTTCAAATATTTCAAAATCATTTAGAATACAGATAATTAAAAAATTTAAAACTTTGATATATGAATAATATTACGAATTATTCTTTCAAAGTCATCTAAAATCATATAGAGGTTCATCTGATAATTAAAAAATATTAATGTGAATAACATTTATAAATCGGAATGCAATTAGGTTAAACTTTACTTTGTTATGATAAATTTAACTCAAATACTAGGTATAGAATTATATATTTCTTTATACCATAAGTATGAATACAACATATGGCGTGAAAGAGTTCGAACTGTTACATATAAATATGTAAAATGTATGCCTCTGAAAATTAAATTTTCTGCACGAACTGATGCATCTGTTCTCATATGAGTTAAGTTGTGTTGTGTGAACAATATAAAAAAATCAGAAGGGACGAGAAGGGGGGGATATTGTTACTAAAATTTACAGTAAGTTAATTAATACATTTAGATAATTTTAGAAAAGTATCGCAGGAAAAAATACTTTTCCAAAATTATTACATTAATGGTTTTGCTGTTCTCCAAAGCTAATTACAAAAAGTGCAGCATTTTGAAACTCGGAAAATCCAGGATTGAAAGCAGTTGAGAGATTGTTAACAACCTTTTATGGAAAAAAATTAATTTTTCAAGAATATTTAGATTGGAATTGTACATGTATTTACAGCTCATTGGGGCCGCAGGCTCCACCATCTGTATGTCTTGTGAGATTTGGAATTTGGTACTAATATTGCTTGCTTAGTGAATTAGTATATGCACTTATTAATTTTAATTTAAACTATAGTCAACTTATTGTTATTGCTCAAAAGTTAGTAAAGGAAAAAAGAAGAAAAAGAACTAGATAAGGGTGGGTAGTGAGGAGAGGGTTTTTTTACGTTTGGTTGTGGGTGATTGGGGTGAGAGAGCATCTTGGCCTGCGTTTGTTTGAGTCGTCCTCCACATCGTAGAGCGGAAGGTTTGACAGCAGGGGATTTTAAATACTAATAATTAGAAGTTTTTGCAGGTTTCATCATGTATTCTTTGACCGGGGAGATATTCAGAGCTCTCGCTATTTCACTGTTTCTGTGATACCACCTTGCTGACGCTATCATTCTCAGCGTTTTGTTTTCAATTGCTATTACTTTTTGGAGATTTGATTTTGCAGTTGCCGCCCAAACTGGGAAGGCATAGGTTAAAATGAGTCTTAGGTATACAAGATAAATAAGAACTTTTGTAGTGTTAGCCTTATAAGCCAGATAATATCCTTGGAGCTGAAGGGTCCATTTTGCTTGATCGGTATGATACTCGGCTACTGGTTGAAACGTCGCAGGTTCGTACCGCAACCTTCAATTGCTACAATTTCAAGGGCCAGTTGATGTGACAGCTCAAGATGCTCATTTTGTTTGGTAAAAATCAAGATCTAATATTCGCTAGAGGCCACTTTACTAAGAGATATAGTGGGAGTCAAAAAGTTAAAAGTGATACAGGATTCTACTCCTTTGTCGTTCAATCCCTTTATTCATAAAATAATTAAACTAAACTAGAATTACGAGCAGATATCCTGGCATAGGGGAAGCACTTCTTCCTCCTGGTTTAAGCGTCCCAGGTTAGAGTCCCGGTTCGGGAATAGTTGTTCTTTTGTGGTCTATCTGTAAGGTGTGTGGATATGCCCCGTTGATAAAATAGGCTGTGCAAGCGAATGTGATGAATGAGTAGCAAAAGGCGTACTCTTGGGCCTAGTTGGCGCTATTTAAAAACAAAAGACAATTCTTTCGGCTTAAATGCTGCCTTGGCGAAGCTTGGCAATGGCAAGAGCCACTAATAATAACAGAAATGCGCCAATGCTGCTGGAGCTGTTACTTCTTTCTTTTTCTAAAAATTCAATGATCAATATGAAAAGATAAAATATATATAAAAGGTATCTCAAAAATTAAGTTTGAAATTTGGAACACAAGCATCGGCTGCATTTACTAAAAAGAATTGACGCAATCTTTTTTCGAGTAAATAAAAGGCGAAAATACCGTATAATTAAATTTTACTTGACATTTGCGCTTGCTTCTTTCAAAGGCAGCACCATTTAAAAAATCGAAGAAAAATTTCAACACATAGCTAGTTATCTCATTCTCATTCATAAATGAAATCTTTTCAAAATTGAATTGGTGCTTTTTGATGCTTTTTTTATATTTTACATTCAGTACTTTTATTCGTAAGTCATTGCTATATGTTGAAATTATATTTTTCCATAATATAATATATTTATTTTTATAATATAATCTGAAATATAATTGTTTTTCCAAGTAGGCATTTTAACTTACACCTTGTAATAGTTAAATATATTATTGTTGAAATTTATGAACATCTGTGGTTTTCTAACAAATTGAATCTAACTTTTTCCAACTTATTGTTGAATTTATGATATTTAATTTTTCTAAATTTAATTTTTAATCATATAAGTAATAAATGCATTAGAATTGTTGGAAAGTTTATTTACTTATGGATTGGCACCTAACGGTAGAATATTTTATCATGTGTTAGTTCCTTCGTAGGAAGGACCGCTTTATGATCAGCTTCATTGGATGCTGATTAGATGCTTGATCAATGATCCCCGAGATTGGCGACGAATTTGGAGATAAAAGAGATTGTATTAGAATCCTGAAGAATTTTGGCTCTTTGATCAATAGGAGCTGAGATAAGATTGACTGTTCGAGAACCTTCTCTGCCTTGCTCCGGAAGCAATGCAAGGTAGGAAAAAAAATTCACCGTAGACAATCTTAAAGCGAGTCTTCGGAGAATTATTTGAATACAGTAACATTTTGAGATCATCTTATGAAGTTCAATATTGAGTAAATGCATGTGATACTAAGTAAAAAAATTTAAAAATTAAATTAAAGTCACAGAAACTTACCAACATATTTATTTATATTTAGTATTTATGATTCAAACTATAAAATTGCTGCATCATTTCTAATTTTTTGGCATCTTTTTTTATATAGAACATATGGTGCGTAAACCGAGTACGCGCATAAATCTAAAGTAAATATTGTTATGAAAGTTCTCTCAAGAAGGATACGAAGATGTAAACTTTATTCCCCAGGAAAAAGTGTATTAAATTTACGCAACACCAGCTACAAATTAACAGCGAAATAACTCTATTTAATCCATTAATTTCACTAACAACGCTAATTTAATCCACTAAAACCGAAACTATAGAAATAAAATTCTCGCTTAATAAATGAAATAATATAATGAAGAATAAAAATATAATGATTATGTTCAAGTTGGTGAAGGCTCTATGATGGTGTGTGTGGGGGGGGTGTAGTTGGAGTGATATGGCACACCTGATACGTCTAGATATGAATCTCATAAGTGACTCGTACGTAAGAGTCCTCTCTAAACACCAGCAGCCATTCATGTTCATTGTGCATTCCGACGAACTAGAGGAATTCCGTTCGGACAGTGCGACATCCCATACTTCCAGAATTGCTAAAGAGTGGACCCATCAACACTGTTCTGACTTTAACACGAAACTTCATTGTTATGGGATTTCGGAGCCAAAGACCCCCTCGTGTACCTTTGAAGACTGCATGACACAAATATTTACGCTTCTGCTGGCCGTCAACACTAACAATGGATTGTTAATGGTTGGAAACACGTTGCCTGGTATGACGAATCTCGTTTCAAATTGTATCTAGCGGATGGTCGTGTTCAGACATGGTGACAACCTCAATCCATGGATCCTACATGTCAACAGGGGACTGTTCAAGCTGGTGAAGGCTCTGTAATAGTGTGTGGCTGGTGCAGTTGGAGTGATATGGCACCACCTAAAATCCTCAGAGATAACCTTATTTAGCATATCTGGGACTTTCTTACAACGGGCTGTTCAAAAAAGATTTCCACCCCCTCGCAATCTTACGAATTTATGGACAGCCCTGCAGGATTAATGGTGCCACTTAACTCAAGCACTACTTCAAACTTTAGTTTAGTCCATGCCACGTCACGTTTCGGCATTTATAAGTGTCCACGAGGAACTACTCTATATTAAGCAGGTGTATCAGTTTTTTTTGGCTCGTCAGTGTACAAGAAAAGGATTAAAACATAGGTGTATTCTCCCCTAAACTTTCTTGCATACTACCTGAAAAACCTGTCGAGCAAGAGAGCACTTTAAATGGCTTTTATGTAAAATAGTTACAAAATATAAACTTTTGGCGGAAAATTAACATTTTTATTGAACTTATTGTTATTATTGGCGAGTATTTTGGCAATTAATCCTTGGCATGCGTTAATGGTATGCAAAAATTAAATTTCTAAGCATTTTCTATTTAACCGATTCAAATGAAAATCGTACACAAATTTGTACTTGTAATCTCAAAATTTCATGCCAAATGTGATTTATTTAAAT
>JAOUZG010042634.1:0-79029 GCA_026289955.1 Argiope argentata
TTGATGGTGACCCTTGAGAAAGTCATCAGGCCGGATTTCTCATTTTTTCAATTACAAATATCTGTTTTTTATTCTTCTTAGTTCCACTATGTCGTTAGGAATAGCAGCATACGCGCTCTCTTAATACATTTGGGTATCTTTCTAATTGATTATGAAAATGACAATTTATTAAATTTACCTCTTTTAAAATTGTTTCAGTATATATATATATATATAATTTAAACAGAATGATTTCTTTGCTTTAATTCCAAAAATGCAGATTGCTTAATACAAAAAGCGATAAATCATAACAAAGAACGGCAATTTCCACAAATTTATATATGTAATAATTTTACTTTATTTATTGGTAAATCCATTATTTGAGTAAATTCATTCATAATTCAAACTTAAAAATTTTAATGTTATTTATAATATTTAAAATGTTAAGTATTTGAATATTCGTTCAAATTATTTGAAATAGTATCCTTTTTTTACTGTACAGACATGACACAAAACAACCTTGGAACTTGAATTATCGAAATAAGCACATTGAAACAGCCATTAGAACAACAATAGAAAGCAATTGTCTGTAGAATCTTCAAATATCGAATTTCGATTGAAGTTTTCTCTCAACACTTTGAGCCGTTGAGTATGTCCTTTAAAATACTGCATGGAGAATTGGATCACCATAACTAAGTACAAAGTGATTAACCAAATAAAAGTACAAAGTAAGTTACCCGAATAAAAGTACAAAATTTAACAATGGATTTTTTTACATTTACTGTAAAAGACAAAACATTTTTCTAATACCGTGATATGTAGAGGAACCATTATTTTATTTGTTGTTGTTACTTATGGCACTTAACTATGGACAAGCCCCCTGCTGATACAGCAGCAGATTTAAGCCGAAAGGAGCGTCTCTTGTTTTTGAAGTAGCGCCAACTAGGGCCAAGAGTACGACTTAGCTACACACTCACCATATTTGCTTGCACGTCCTCTTTTAACAGAGGGGCACAGTCACACATCTCACAGATAGCACACAGAAGAATAGTCATGTCCAAACCTGAACTCGAACCCGGGACTCCCAAAACACGAGGAAGACGCGCTACCCCTGTGCCAGAAAGCCGGCAGATTTTATTTAGTACGAGATTATTAGTTGCAATATTAATGAGTCAATTTTAACTGGTTATATCCACAGATACCTTTAATTGTATGAGATGATACTTAAAGAAAAATTATTAGAAATTTTGAACGAATTAAAAACAAAAATTTTATTCCTTTAACTCTCAGTATCGTATTTTCGTACAAAATATTTTATACTCTGCAGCTTTGTAGCTGACTATTTTCTATTAGCGTATAGAGCAGTTGAGATCTGTTTGAAAACTCGAATAAATTCCTTTTTATTAGGAGAATCTACATATCTTACTTATTTAATTATACTTAGATATCACTTCAATGACTATATCTGTCAACGTCCATTAAAAATGTGAGAATGATGAGAAAACTTACAAAATTTCCTGTATAAAAACTAATGATAAAAATCCTTTTTTTAACTATTTGTTGTTTTGAGACAAAACGAAGAACAAATAAATCCGGTATATAAATATTAAGAACAATTTTACAAATCTTCTTGGCGTATTTTCTTTATCTTAATCACAGATTTCCTCGAAAAATAAGTCAATAGTGCCAAAAGAAAAATATCAGGAAATAAAAAAAAGTATTTCCGAAAACAGATCACGCAATTCAGAGTGATCGAAAAGGAAATGTTTTCTCCTTTTTATGACCACTGTCCATTCAGTAATCCTTCTAGAAATAGGAAACGGCCGCTTCTTAATGGGAACATTTAATCTCTGCAACAGAAGTATTTCCGAGAAGGAATGTTAGAGAGAAACGATCCATGTTTCAAATCACCAACTACATTTATGTGCAACCTTTTTACTCTAAAATTTATGAGATGTATACAGGAAGTATTACAAGCATATACTCAAAACACTTTAAGTTAAAATTTTGTCGAAGCTCCATATTTTAAACTTCCCTCTTTTTAAAGTCCATGTATGTTTAACTTTCAGTTTTTAAAGCAACACTAGGATCATTTTGGGATGAATCTAGTAATTTTAAACAATTGTCAGATGATGAGGATGATATTTCACCTAATACCCTCTTCTGCGAGCTTCCACACCAGTAAGGGGACATTTGGTCAAGGAGGATTTAACATGAGCCAGACATACAAGGGGGTTCTTGGGTGAAATTGGGTCTTCAACCTGGAGCCCTTCGGTTATGAAACCACCAGGACAACGCCCCCATTTATGGAATTATTTCAATCCATTCTTGCATATATGAGAACAATAATTTAAAAACTCAAGGAACTAGACTAATTAAATTTGTTAAGTGGTCAATATACAGTCGTTACAAATACTTACCAAATTTCCATTCAAATCTACTCAAAACAACAAAAGATTTTCCATTCAACAATTTTCTCTATGCATTCGCTGTAATATTAGAAAATAAAAAAATAACATAATTATAAAAATTTTTAGCAAACGCATTGCCAATCTCAATGAATTTTGTTCAAACTGTAAATATATAAAGATAAATCTGGAATGTTAGATAAGCAATGAATAATTAAAAAAAATTTAAAGTACCCTCCAAGATGAACTATAGAGCCTAGAGCTACCAAATTTGTAACATAATTATTGCTCATTAAAATAAGTTTTTCAATATTTTAAAAACGATTTTGAAATAAAAATTAAATACTTTAAAGCATTTCGTGCAGAATATATCACTAAGCAACATTCTTTTAAATTCAACTTTAAAATTTAAGAAATAGGATTTTTTTATCGGTATCACTATTATTTCTGTATAATCCTAGTCTTTCTCTAGTCTCAATTATTTTTAAAATCTTGTAAGCATATAGTAAAATATGCTTAAAAAGATTTTAAAATGCTTGTCATTGTTTTAATTATTGAATTTATCTCAAACGCTTTGCAAAGATATTACACGCAATATTTTTTGTGTGTGTGTTCACAAAAAATAAGGAACAAAATAATTAAGGAAATATAATTAAGAATAAAATTAAAATAAATGAAATTGAAACTGGATAAAGTTTCTAACTAAAGCTCTTAATATATTCAAAATTAGTAATCGCGATCGTTAAAAGTTTCTACTGAATATTTTCCTTTTCTTATAATTCAAATATTTCATAAGTTTTTAATTCCTTTCAGAGAATACATTTTTATTTCGATAATTTCCATAGATATCAATTCAGAATTTGATTTGCTAGATAATATAAAAGTAAAATTTCGAATAATACTTAGAGCTTTCTACCATATAAACAAAATGTAATGGTCTATATTCTGGAACTCTATTTTTAAAATAATTTCAATTTATCAATTTTTTTTAATTCTCCTTCTTAGAATTTTTATTGGATAAATTTTCAAAGACTACCTTCTTTTGAATATCATTTAAGAATATATTATCTCAATTCCGATTCAGTTTTCAATTCAATGCTGAAAATTTAGATGGGATGAAAATTTAGTTGAAAACAAGGAAAACATAACAAAATGGGCAGGATTTGCAATATAATATGAGTTGATTCTCCACAGACGCTGGTCCTGGTAATACGTTACTGACAAAGAAAATAAGAGCAAGTAGCATATAATAATTAATTTAAAATTTTAATAACCATTAATCCAATTTAATGACCACTAACTTTAATAAAGGGAAAATAACATTAACCACTATTTACACCTACTCAGTTGTCGCGAAAGTTTGACTATTTTTTTACTAAACATGCTTTTACTGAAAAAAGGGCATTGAAAGAATTTGTAGGTCAATCTGGAAGTCATAAAAGTTTTATATACTGAAAATATAAGAAAATTAAACAACATTACTGAAAATGCAATATATAAATTAAACCACAATGAATACTATAAAAACAAAAAATTTAATCATTAAAAAACTTATTTATCATTAATGTTATTAAATTCAATTTTAATAACATATTTATATTATTGTTACTGTTTTATACGGATTTGCTTTCATATTCAGATTATTTTTTTTTCATAAAATTTTCACTTTTTTCTGAGTTTTTATTTATTAATTTTGTCTTGTAATTTAATCGGTATGAAAAAAAGTATTAAAGTTTTCTATGAAGGGATTTTTTTTCATATTCAATCCTCGTTCCCTAGCTTGTATAATCTGTTAAGGGTGAATACAGAAAAAATCTTCTAATTGTAAAAAAAAAAAAGTTGTAGCTAAAATTTCATTTATTTTTTAAACAAAAAAAAACCTTATCATCTAATAATTTACTTATTTGAGCTTTCCGCAATCAAAAATATGAATAGATAAAAAGCAGATAGATATGAAAAGCTAAAATGACTTCTCTTGCAATTATTTTAAATTGCAAAAGGGGACATTTTTAAATCCACGTGCCTCTTCTTTCAAAGCGCACGTGAAAAACAATTTCATGAGTTCTGAAAGATTTAGTTCAGAATAAAAGGCTTCCAAATAAAACCGTGCTTTCAACGTTAGGAAAGCAGATCCCCCGCCCCCTCATTTAATCTAGAACATCTCGCTTTAAAGATGCGACATAGCGCCTTCTTAATACCAGCCGTGCTCTCTTAACACGGACAAAACATCTTTTACTAATGAGTTTTGAGCTGTGACATGTCTCTGCTTTTGCCTTCAATAAATATTTCCGCTCGTGTTCTGAGCATTAAAACATTGGTTTATGGTTTTAACACTCATTATGATTTAAAATATTGTTTTAAATATGATCATTATGCATAACTATCGCAACTTCTAGCGTAATATCTACTAAACGTGTCCAGAGAACCTCTTATATGTCATTGGCGTATAAATGAAACGAAATAATAATTTTTAGAGCGTATTCAGCATTTTTACAAAGCCTATCGTGTTATCCATACAGAGTTATTAGGGAATTAAACTTTAGCATAAGTTAATAGTATCCAAAAAAATCATGATTTAGACATAGATTTTCGCACACACATACACGTACTTGTTTAGACATTTTTCTCAGCCGATTGAATCAAAATTTTGAAACGCTACGCTTGTAGCCATAGAATCGTGTACCATATTTTATATATTTAAGTAATTGCATTTTTGAATTTTAGCGTTTATATGTTTCTGAAACTATATACCGATAGATAATTTACTCTTCGTTGTTGATGGCAGAGAATTGAGCAGGTGACTATTCTATATAAGTTACATTTGTGTACTGAATTTTATCTGTCTAGCTCTCTTCTGTCATTACCATCGTGTTAATTATCCGGCTACTTAACATAGTCCGGCAGACAGACTTCCAAGAAACAGATTTCCCTCAAAATTCGAGACATCAATAAATTCGCTGTGAAGATCGTATACCAAATTTCAATCGACTATCTCAAAGCGTTTTCATTTATTTTTGTCACAATCAGACGGACATTTTCCAAAACTGTATTTCTCGAAAGGGATACTAAAGTGGAGAATAGACACTAAAAATATATGCCATTGATTACAAAATAGTTTAGTTAAACTAACCTCTTTTTGATGCAACGGGATATATTTTGTTAAATCTTAGTATTTTTAGGCGGGTAAGATGACAATGGCAAAGTTTCACTCGGGACTTTCTACTCTATATTGCCATAATTTGTACCAAAGAAAAATATTTGAGGCCCGACATCACATGTGCAGAAAGTTGTACTCATACACATTAGAAAAATTTGGTTTTGAGTATGGAACTTTTTGATCCAGAAGCCAATATTTTCTGCTAGAAAACAATTGAACATGCATTTGTAAAGGAAACCTTGAAATTTTCTTGTGCATTTAAGAAAGAAACTTTACTTTATTTTTTCAAGGAAGTTGCTCAAAGTTTTCGGTGAAACTCTTCAGGTTACAAATACTTTGTTACACTAAAATTTGATTAATTTAGTCATAGGAGGACTAAGAATTTCTATCACAAAATATCTTTATATATTAGCAACATTCATTTTTTTTTGCTTTTTCGTATACTTATTAATGTAGCTAAAGGCGTATATATCTAGTATGTATTGTTCAAACTTGTCCTTAGATGGCACTTCGACACGGAGTATTTATATAGTTCCCTTGATGAATTTCAGTTAGTAATTAAAGCATCACTACTCTGAGACGGTTCGCTAGCCAATTAAAACTATGTAATATTTTATTCTTTCGTATGAAGTATGTGGGTGAAGTTTGATGTTTTGTGTGTCTTGTGATGTGTAGTCTAGAAGAAATCTCAAAAAAATACAATTCTCAAAAGTCAGTGTTTTCTTATGCTGAACACCCTGAGTTTAACTTCACGAGACTTTTTTTCTTTATGGTTTTTACGATAATCCCTGTTTAATCCTTGGAATTAATGAAGTTTTTTACAGGATAACAAAAACTTAATACATTAGTAATTTATCTTTGACCATTAAAAATCTAAAAGACATCAGACAAATAAAGCATAGAAAAACAAGGTATTTTGAAACAGGAAAGGTGTCAGTTCATACAACAAAGAATTGACTGTCAATGAATTAAATTTAGAAAAATTTATAAAATAAAATGAGCAAAGCATATTTATTGTAACCTAAATCTACAAAAACATAATTACTTAATTTCATAAATAACAATATTACGTCGTATTTAGTAAGACTCATGATAATAAATACGGGAAGCCGCTTTAACAATTAATCTTTGAATTACTTAAAAAGTGTTCAAAGAACTTACCAAAACAATATATGGCACACATGATGTTATTCAATGTACTTTTTAGTAGGAAACTTAAATTTCATTAAATATGTATTTCCTCTTTTATCTTGTATATCATCTGCTTTTTTTCGAAATGCATTAATAAGCAGCAATTTTAATCTATTTTATAACCTATTTTCTGCTTGCAAAAATAGTATATCTCTGTAGAAAAAACGCTTAAAGTTTAAAATTTTGAATGATATTTTGAAACAGTTTGCAAAAGTATATTAAACACTTACACTGAGAAACATATGCACAAAAGAATATACTGAGAGAATCAAGCACATATAACACACATACATGTACACATGCAGAGAAAAGTGTCAAAAGATGTTACAAAAAGTAATAAACATGAATAATACTAAAATAAAAATGTGTGTGTGTGTGTGTGTGTGTGTGTGTGTGTGTGTGTGTGTGTGTGTGTGTGTGTGTGTGTGTGTGTGTGTGTGTGTGTGTGTGTGTGTGTGTGTGTGTGTGTGTGTGTGTGCGTGCGTGCGTGCGTGCGTGCGTGCGTGCGTGTGTCCAAAATCTGACCGCTGGTTTACAGTTACTAAATTTGGTATATAAATATATATTGGAGAATGGGAACATACAATTCAAAGTGGGTTTTTTTTTAAACAATATTAGTTCTAATTTATGCAAATTAAAAAATAAAATACAAATATGGAATTTTTTCAGAACTAACATTTGAAACTTTTATAAAACATTTCATGCATTATGCCTCATTCCAGACGAACAAATTTGTTACAAATTTTTGTATATTAAATTGGTGAATAATTATCAGGCATTTTTAAATGATATTATCAGGCGTTCTTAAACACTATTTATTATGAAAAAGGAAACAAAAAAATTCAGCAATAGCAATTTCATATGATTATCCCGAAGCATAGTCCCCATTTACTTCAATAACTGCTTCCTATTTGCTTTGAAGACGATTAATCCTTCTGGCAAAGAATCCATAGTCCTTGCAGGCAGTCCATGCTTTGACATTCGCCAATAAATGATCGAAATCGTCATAAACTTTATTCACCTGCCAGTTTTTTTAGCAACCAATTGATCTGCTAGACATTCGACAGTTCTGTTGGATGGCTAATGAGCATAACAGGCAATTAAAATAATGCCTGGCTTCATTCTGTGAAGATTGGGTGGCTGACTGTAATTAAAAAAGTGTGGCTATGAGTATAATATTCTTTTACAACAGCGTTAGCATTCACAAAAATATATATTCAATAACACAGAAAAAGAACTAGTTGCCAAATACAATAGTATAATTGAAAAAAAAATTATAAAATGCAGGCAGACAATTACTATTAAAATACAAATATTGTCAAAATACAATTATAACGAAACTCCCAACGTTTCAATTTATATCAGACCAGATTATAATGCCTGTTGCATACATAATTAAAAATTAAATTTTAACGTAAAATTATACTTTTAACTTTTGGAACTTCACCTTGTAATGGCATTTATTTCATTCTAATCAATCCTGGCCAAATCTTTAAATCAGATCTACCAATGACAAAAAGATATAAAACCCGATTCCGATTCAATAACAGTGTTTGATCATCAAAGGGAAAAAGAAAATCAATTTCACCTCCATTGAATTTTGTTCGTTCCGCGCAGTTTAATCTCACGAATCAAATTAAAAGTCCTGCTTCTCTTTGATTTAAGACTCACGCCAATGCAATTAAGCACGAACTGGTTAGATATCAATGAATTTTAAGTTTCGCTGAAAAGTCGGATTCTTTTGGCAAACCGAATTTTGATGATTCAAAGGTTGGAATTTTTCCAAACTTCCGCAGATCTAATCTAACGAAAAGGAAGATTCTTCAAGATTAAATTGTCTTATAGAAGGCATAACAGGAATCTTCCTTTTAAACATTTCACGCTGGGAGCACAGATTGTTTGATACTGGAGGATGATAAGGATCTTTTAAAGGATGTAAGCTTAAGACGGGAAATTTTTAACTTCGTGCTTTGAAAGGAATCGGATCTATTCTTTGATGTTTAAAAAGGGAATTCTCTGTCATTTAACTGATTTATGAGTTAGATGATTTTTTATACAGAATTCTTTCTTTGATATTTTAAATTCAATTAGAATTCACACATACAGTAAGTATTTTTTAAACTCATAATATAGTATTTAAAAAATGTAGTACCATCGTTAATAAAAAAAAATTATAATTTATTTTACCGATCATTACAAAAAATTCAATCTTTAATAAATGTTTTAATTTTGTATTGGGCCTTTTATTTTTTTATTCAAAAATAATTAGCAAGTTTTTAGTTCCTGTATATGTGAGTGCGCATATATTTGTGCCTGTTTTGTGTTTTTCATGGTTTTTCTTATTCTTTACAACTTCTTCAAGTTTAATGCTATTAATGTATTGCTGTAAAGTAACACTAGGAATATTTTGCGACTGTACAAGTAATTTTGAACCGTATCAGATGACGAGGATGACACCTGAGCTGGCACTCCATCTCCACCACACCAATGGGAAGACATCACAAAAAGTGAAATAAATCGGTAAATAAAATTAGCATAATCTATCCGATTTTTAAGACTCGAAAGGTTTTTTAAAGGATTCCTTAAAAGTGGAATACTAGGGCAAAAAAAACGTTCATTGATGATGCATTCAGATGTTATAAAATTTCATACCCAATAAAAATTGAAACAATTGCGACAACTGTTGTGGCTGGAGGACTCTATCGATCGTTTACTCTATTACAATGAAACATTGCATTTGAGATTTCTCTTTAAACCGATACTTCTGAAAGATAAAATTACTCATGACGTATCTAAGGTTCACAAGTTTTCATCCGAACTAAAAATTGGCGAAATGGATGCAGCAATTTTTCCTGAGAAAAAAGTTATTGTTTTTTGTCCTTAATTGTTTTAAAAATTGGATGATTTCTATCCAAGTGTTCATACTGGTATAATGTCATTTCATTTCATAAAATACGTATTCTGAGTAAAGACTTGTAGTAGAATGAGCCTCTCTACACCACACCAGCTTAACCCTTTAACGTCAGGTGTGCCGAATTCGGCACGTACCTCCAGAATCCTTTTGCCTCAGTAGCTGAGTTATTCCACAATAGCCCATTGTGAGGTTTTCGGCACATTCGAATCTGCCGGCAGCAGTAAGTGTTGCCACCAAACGGGGAAAGGTGGAACTCCGGCGTCGAAAAAAGAAAGCAATTTTTTCCTTATGTAAAAAAAATTGTTGACCATAAAGGGTTAAAGACGTTTGGTCCTAGTGGATTTAAAGTGCAATTGACATCCTAACACGATTGTTCTTCGGTGGAATCGGGTCTCAGGTCTGAAACCCTCTGGCTCGCGAGCCAGATCTTACCACCAGGCCCTATTTCTCTTAGTGTAAATTTCCAGTATTTTTTTATTTTCATCAATAGGATTACAATGAATGGATCATGTATCTTTATCAAAACATCCATTAATGTCGGGTCATGATGTGATTGGGGTTTTTCTGTTTGCCCTTAGCTATTCCATATATAATGGTATACCTAGCATGCATTATATATATATATATATATATATATATATATATATATATATATATATATATATATATAAAGGGAGGGAGGGAGGGAGAGAGATCAAAAAACAGAAATTACATGAGAAATAAAAAATATGAAAGTGAAAAAAGTAAAGAAATTAAAGAAATCAAAATTCAAAAAAAGAGAAATCCGCCCTGATGACTTTCTCAAGGGTCACCATCGGGCAAGGATTCCAATAAGATGTGGAATTTTTTTTTTCTGTAAAGAGTTAGACTATTGTCTAAAAAAGTAACTCTTCTGTGACCCGAAAAATTCCACCTTTCAAAGTATAAGAGAAACATCATATTTTGAGAATATAAAAACCGAATGACAATAAGTAAAGTTTTTTGATGAAGATGTTAAATAAATATATATAGGTTTTTTTTATTCATTTTTGTTCCACTATGTCTTTAGGAGTAGCAACATACGCGCTCTCTTAATACATCTGTATATCTTTCTAATTTAATAATTTAAATGACAATTCGCTATGCACCTCTTATAAATTTGTTTGTTAGTTAGAGAGAGAGAGAGAAAGTTACTGAATTTTTATCTTTAAATAGCGAATATGTGATACCTTTTTTTAAGATATATCGAATCACTAATTTTTATTCGACTAAAAAGGACATCCTATACATTTATTAAGATAAATCGAAATATTTTTTTATTTGATTTTTTGGTAGGTGAAATTAGAATGTTAAATACAACTCAAACTTTAATTACTTGTATCGACAATTTATTCAATGAAACAAAATAAAATCGAAATATTCAAAATTATATTGAAGTCAGACAGGAAAGAATTTAAAAAAATGAGTGGGGAATTAAATAGATAAGATTTCGGAATTCAATTTCTAAAAGAAAAATATTTCTCTTAATGCTTTTCTGCTGGACAACCACTGAAATTTAAGCTGGACATAGCAATCTTGTTTATAAAGGAATTTCGGTAAATCGGATGAAAAGACGATGTATAGCATTGGGTTCTAAATATTCTTTAAATCTCCTAGAACTAGATTTTGTTATTGAATGTAAAGAATCATCTTTCTTTAGCTTATGGATTTTTTTCAATACAGCTGAAGAGAAAAAAGTTTCTAGTGAAGTTTCCATTATCTGATTTCAATTTGGGTTTTGAAATTGCAAAAATATAAGAAAAAGGAGAAAATCATCTTAACTTTTGATCTCAGAAATCTCTAATGCTTTAAAAGCACAAAGAAGAAATTTTTTTATGAAATTCAGCAAAGAAATTAATCCATTTTCAAAAAAAAAACAAATGTTCCAATTTTCTGCGAAAATATTGTTTGAAACAAAAATATCTAATTTAAATGGTAACTTTCTAAATTGATATGAATTAGCTTTGAACTAATAAAAATGCAATTTAAATTTTAATGATTATACTGCTTTTTCAAAATATATGAATAATACAGTACAATTTTAAATATATATTTAAAAAATTCAGTTCGCTTTTATTAGCGCACTAAGAAATTAAAAAAAAATCTAAAAATATGCAGAAGAAAATGAAGCTGTGATATCGTGAATCATTGATAAAATACTTTAAGTGAATTAGAATTTCGTATAATCGCATTTATTTCAAATTTTCTAACTTGATGACTATACATTCTTATACAAAGATGTGACAAAAATGTATCCTAATAACATAAATGTCCTTTGAGAAATACAGCAACTCTATATGAGGTGGACTCAATAAATCATTGGAAGTCTTCTGTGGCAATTTTGAACCATTCTACCTCTATAAATGTCCATAATTGCGAAAAGTGATATCAGTACAGGATTTTATTCATGAACTGAACTTTCAATCATGTCCAATAAATGATAGGCAAAGTTCGCGTCGGGTTATCTAGATGGCCTGATTAGACGCTGAAATCAGATGTGACCAGAATGTTTTTCAAACCTGTCTCAAACTGTTGCGATCCAGTGACACGAGTCATTTTCATAAAAATTCCAACTGTTTTGGAGAACATGAAGTTTATGAATGACTGTAAGTGGCCTCCAAGTAACTGTACATAACAATTTCCGGCCTGTACATAACGAGGCCGGGATGGCCTGGCTGGTAGAGCGTTGGACTCGTACTCCTTAGGTTACGGGTTCAAAGCTCACTGACCAAAAGATTCCCCGAGTGTGTGGCGACTGGTGCTCGTTAAATCTATTCGTGGTCTTAAAGTCCTCCATATTGAGAGTAATACCACTGGGGGTACTGGGTAAGAGGTGATCATTTTATGCTCCAGGTCTAAATTACGATCGGAGATGAATGAATGAATGAATTTGCATGAATGAAGTCCGCCCCCTAAAAAGGGTTATGACGTGTGAGTAGCTAAGTCGTACTCTTGACCCTAGATGGCGCTACTTGTAAAACCAATGAGACGCATTTCTTAGGCTTAAATCATCTGCTGATCGTGTCGGCGGAGGCTTGTTCAAGGTAAGTGTCATTAGTCACCACACACAATTTCCAGTCAATAATCGATTGGAACCAAGGACCCGGTACATTTCATGTAAAAACTGTTTATACCATTATGGGGCCACCAACAGCTTGCACAGTGCGTTATTGAATGCTTGAGTTCATTGTTTCGTTTAGTCTGCGCCAAAATTTAATTTCACCATCAGTTTTTATTAATTGAAATGATAACTCATCCTATCAAACTGAGGTTTTCCTGTTATCTAGGGTCCGATCAATATGGTTACCAGCCCAAAAGAGGCGCTCTAGATGATGGTGCTGTTAGAGACGGAACTGTAATTTATCTACTGATATAACACATTAAAATCAAAATTTCGATGTAACGTCTTAACGGACATATCCATCACACATCTAAATCGACTATTACAGTTGTTTTGGACAGTATTGCTTGTCTTTTGACACTGACAATTCTATGAACATGTCACTGGCGTCAATCATTAAGTGCAGGTAGTTGAGCACTGCTTTACTCATACGTCGAAGATTATCTTCTTTATGTAACAAATTTCTTCTTTACATTTTAGAGCCGAAAAAAATACAGAGGTAAAAAATCCTGTAATAAAAACTCCAAAAGAAAACATATCTTAGGTACTGCGTGTTAAATTACTACTTAATTTTATATTGATTTTTAAATATCCTGCATACTATAAGCCTCAGCAAATAAGTGTATGTGTCGGTCCACATCCTCCTCTGATGCTCCATATATAATCTTGTTCAAATTTTCAATCGTTAATAAATTGCTTTTTATTCATCCACTCAAATTCAACTACATTTTTTTAAACTTGCAGTGGGTGACACTTGATTTAATACAACTTTTTCAAATATTTATTCAATCATTAAATTTAATTAATCTTCCATTCGAGTGCAAATACATTTTTTTTTAATTTGTAGTGGACGTAATGCAGCCATTTCAATGATTAATTCTTTAATTAAAGTCAATTAAATTTTTATACTTTAAAAAGAGTTTTAGCAGTTTGTAATGATAATGAAATCAACAGGTAATTTCTGAAACCGTTAAATGCAAGGATTTCAGCATTTTTCAGGGGAAAAATGCGAGTTCAATTCTTGCGAAAATCATTACTTTTTTTAAAAAATTTGAAATTTTTTGCTTTAACTGTATGTTTTATCCAGCTTGTTTTTCGAGAACTTGTTAACAGTTTTTGCTGAAATGTAGGATTTTTCTCAAAAAATAAAATTAAAGAAATTTTAAGCTTTAGGTTCGATTCTGATTTTTTTTCTTTAAAATCTTTGTCATCAATTGTTGATCACTTCTCCTATTTAACCTTAAGTTTAAGCTGAATGTCGAGAAGGATAATGGGAAAATTCAAAGAAATTCATTTTTTATTTTCCACTTAATATTTTAATTCTAATGTAATTATTTAATTGTTGATTAATTGTAATTATTGAATTATTGTAATTATTTAATTGTTGATTAATTGTAATTATTGAGTTATTTTAATTATTTAATTGTTGATTAATTGTAATTATTGAATTATTTTAATTATTTAATTGTTGATTAATTGTAATTATTGAATTATTGTAATTATTTAGTTGTTGAATTAATTGTAATTATTTAATAAAAAATAACTAAAATATTTCTTTGTTGACCTAATTAAGAATTGACTTTTTTTTAAAAAAAATTATATTACTTGTTTTTAAAATAAGAAAAGATTGAATGGTTCGAAAATTAATGATGATGATGTCGTGTCCGCTTTTTACCGCGGAAAGAGGGGTGCAGTAGCTTCTGAGGGTATGAACCCCTGAGCACCCTAGAGCAGAAGTCTGACTTCTCACTCATATGAAGATGAAACACACACACATACGCTTGTACAGCCCCGTTTTACAGGGGGCACATTCACACATCTCACAGATAGCACACAAAGGAACAACCATGCCCGAACCGGGACTCGAACCCGGGACCTCCAGAACACGAGGCAGACGCGCTACCTCTGTGACAGCAAGCCGGCGTTCGAAAATTAATCTTAAAACTAGTTAAATATACATAAATCTTAAAATATTTAGTCAAAGAATTAAGCAAACAAACTCTGAGAATGACTGAAAAAAAGCCACTTTAACAATACAATGACCAAATATTTTTTTAATCCTGTTATATTTTTGTTGTTGTTGTTGACCAAAAAAACAATTTCAATTATATAAATAATACCCAAACAGCACAAGAATTGATATTGACAAAATAAGACACTTGCCAAATGCAGTTATTGTTCTTTCATTTTCGATGGTTCGAACAAATGTTTGAAAAAGTAAGCAAGAAACACCATGGAATCTAATGATATATTTCTTCGCTTTCTTGTTTATCTAATTTTCCTGAAAAAGAAAACAACACAAAGAGAAAGACAGCAGAAAATCGAAAGCATTTTTGGCACAGATCATCTTATTCAGAATGATAAGGGAGGAAACGTGTTTCTTCTTAATACCTATTTCTTAGCCCATAATAGTTGAAAAGCAGGACATGCGACTTATCTTAACACAAACAGGAAATAGGACTTATCGTTAACATCAATATAAAGATGTTTCGAATAAATAGCATTCTGTAAAGCGTCTTTTAAGTCGATTTTTTTAATTAACATTGCATCAACTGATAAGTCTTATCACCAATCGCTCAATGTAAATTTTTATGTTACAAATTTGAGAAATCTTGAAAAAAATCCGGAATATTATTCCTTATAATCAATTAGATTTTATGTCATCCTCTTCCTGATAATTCAGTTCTTGAAAATTATTTTATTTCTCAATGTTTCCCATGACATTCCATAATTAATTATTTATATAAACCACAGCTATTCTGGATTAATTGGTATTACATACAAAGGTATTGGGAATACCATATATACATATATAACAAGAATTATTTAAAGTTTAAAAAGAAGTTTAGGCAGGGACAGGCTATCTAAATCATCAGGTAACACACATTACGAATACATATTAATAATACAGATATAATCCTTTCCATACGATTCACAAAATATTCATTCTCGAACAATTACCGATATAACGAATTATCAAGGGATTCACCACAGTACGAAAAGAATCACGAGCACTGAAAGGACTTCCATTACAGAAAATTTTTAAAGTAAGAATTTCGGCGATTTTTTATAGCACATACCAACAGTAAAAAAATTGTAAAAGAATAAATATTTTTTATTCGTATTCACATTAAAAATAAAATTGCAGTGTCTTATTAGTAGAAAAATAACTCAATAAATGATTAATTAATAATTTATAGTGTAAAACTAAATTAAAATATTTAATACATAATTTTAATTGGACATATTTCATTAAATAGTTGTAGTACAATCACAACTTAATCATTGCAAAAAAGTAGTAAATAAAACAACATTAAGTTCGCTAGAAGATCGTTTCGTTGGGTTGCCGAATTGGCGACAAACTCGGGCGTACACTAAACTACATTTAAATAGAATAAGGATTTAAGAGATCTTTGAACGTGGAGTTTCTGTATTCATTTCAATAAATTATTTATCTATATAACTGTAAATTGTTTACTGGTTATGGATAGTTGTTGATGAATCTAAAGACTGATTGCCCAAGCACTACCGATACAAAAAAGTACACCAAAAGAGGTCTTAAAAAGCTCAAAATAAAATGCCAGCAGGAAAGCATGCGAGTTATGCAAGTTGCCTGCCATAAAAATAAAAAGTTACAAAAATGAAATAAATTTCTTAATCAGCATGGAAGCAAAAGCGTTGCAGCATAATAATATCCAAGAGGAAGGTACATTCTATTATCTGCATTATAGTGGTAAACGATGCTATAAATTCAGAATGCTTCAGGGATATATCGAAAAAACTTCGAATCAATAAATGCTTTCAAAACAAAAATTATGTTTTGGAATGCAATATCAAAAATAAAAATTTTGTCTTTGTATCTATCTATAAATTATAAAATTCATTTATAAAATATTATAAACTGAACTTACTAGTTTCATTTATAAATGTCATTTCCTGGTAGACTGCGTATCAGAATTAAATGGGTACATTGTTAATATATAGCACAATTTCACTAAACCAAATCAACATAGGTTTGAATCCATATCAGCGATCCGAATTTTATTCAAAAAGATTGGCAACAGTTCTAATTCGTTTTTATTCTTACAGTAAAAAAATTTCGTAAGCAAAAAATTCTGAATTTTAGGTTTTCTTCAAGTTTCTACATTGCATGAGAAGAAAAGAAAAAATAATGGATTGCAGTCAATAAATAAGTTTCACTTATTTATAGATTGTTTGGTGATGCAATTTGGATGTGGGAAAATAAATACATTTTGCCATTGATAACATAGATCTACGAAAGCGTTTTTAATAAAATTACTTCGAAGTCAAGATTGCTTTCTGATATCATCTAATTGGAGTACCTGTCTTTTTTTTTATAGATATAAGATAAAATTAAGATTAAAATGAAATCTGCTATGCACATTTCAAAGTATCACGTCAGAACATCATTTCTTGAGCGACTAAACACCACGTGCTCATGCAAGTTAAATTATATTTATACTCATTTTAATTGTTTCATTAAATGAGTCACTTTAGTATTGCAAACTATCCAAAAAAAATTTGTCTCGCATTTATTGTTATAAAAAAATATCCCGTTTCCTATTTATTTCATTTTATATAATCACTCAAAATGACATTTTTCTAGGTTTTATTTTCTGTAGTCTAACTTATTTTTTTAGAATCAGAGCTTTTGTAAATGCAATTGCAACACGTTATTAAAAGCTGATTATTATTTTTTAACATGCTCGCGCGGATAGTAAAATTTCAATTTATCACCTAATAATTTTTGTTGACGCTACAAACCTCATTCCCAAAATAACATGTTCTGACATGATAATAACTCAATATTATTGTATAGAATTATTTAATTTTAGTAAACTATCTCAGAGTTTTGTTCAAGAAACTAACGGAAGTATCTCCTCAAAACTTTCTTGCTTGCTTCTAATTAAGGTGTTATCTTATAGTTCCTTCAATAACTACTAAATATTAATCTTTGACGTGAATTTAAAGGGTTTTTTCAGTTTCAATTACAGCATTAATACATTTTACTATACGAGAATTCAAATTTCGTCTTCTTTGGTGATAAATTTATTCAAATTGAGAGGCAAAAATCCATTTAGGAGTATTTTAATAAACTCGATATGATGTCTTATTTTCTTAAATAATAAATCTTATTTTCAGCGATATACTTTCAGCCGCAAATATCTATCCTACCATTTGTACATTATTAATTAGTCAATGATACACAATTTCTGAAAAAAAACCACATTTTGCTTGCCTTTTTGAAAAATCAATCGAAAAGCAGGTAAACCCAGACATGGCCAGATGTTAAACTTCTTTCAAGAGTCACTAAGTCACATTGTTTTGGATTAAAAATGATCTGACATTTTGATTCGGATTTCTTTTATTTTTAATAAAGGATTAAAAAGATGGCATCGAAATAGAAAGGATTATGAAAAAGAAATGTTCGAAAATTAAAGAATTAGACCGAAATTTATTGAAGTAATTCATTAAGCAGCTATTGTGAGGAAAAGAAGATTCCACCTACATCAGGGGTATCACGTGATTCCAACGGGTGAAAAGCAAATGGTTGTCCCAGCTGGACAGCTATTTGCCATTCTCCCATTGCGGTGGCGTGACCATCTGTTGAGCGCACCTGAGTGAACCTGCTTTATACCGAGTTTACACTTGGCGAGTTGTAAGACGGCAAGTAAGATGCGCATGCGTAGGAAGGCTCAAAAATACTGTTCAGCCAATGGCAAGTAATTGTCTCGCCAAGACAACTACAAGCCACTGTATTGTATTTTTTCTTACTGCTCATGCATTTGTAGAATTTGGCGAGTTTGTTAGCGGAAAATATTGATCACTTATCATAAATTAATTCCAACATCCTTTCATCTTTGTTATTTCTGATGTGAGGTTGCGTGCTTTTATTCGTTTAATTTGCCCATTATTCTCTATAGTTCTCCAACTTTTTAAGAATGCTATTTTTATTTTATTATGTATCTGTAATGACTCGAGCTGTTTATACTTCTTTAGAAAAGGCACATACTCAAATAAAATACAACACTCCGATTTTTCCTAAAATTATCTATTCTAAATCTAAGCAAAAGCAGAAACAGAAACGCCCTTCTCCGTCCGCCACGCAAGCTCTTCTCTCTCTCTCTCCTTACAAAAACAACCTTAAAAGGGTGGCGAACCTCGCCAATCGTTTCCTCAGACGTTGCCAATGGCAGCCAAACATCACAGTATCTTTGTGTAAATATCCGTAATTCAAATAAAATATGCAATGGAAATGAAAAATTCAAGGACGATAAAATGGTGATTTATAGCAAGCATGGATTGTCTGAATTCATTATAATACAACTATGGCAAACATAAATCAGGCCCTTTCTGCGCATGTGCTGTCTACTTGCCGTTTTATAATTGCCCGAGTGTAAACCCATTAGTTTTGCAGATGCTATTTTGCAATAAAATCATGGCTATTTTGAAAGGATTGCCCATATGTTGGCGTAATGGCGTAATATTTTGGCGTCATTAAAAACGCGCTCATACATTTTTGTTTCGAAAATTGGCATAAAAGGTGCAACTGTAGTTTGAAGAATTAGATATAATTTTTTCCAGGTTGTTTATTTGAGTTTGTATACCATCCACACTCAGAATGGTTGTCTCTCTGGTTCTGATTTTTTGCATCCCTTTAATGAAGGCATGCTTGAGCTCGGAGCTCATAACCGTTGCTTCTGAAACCAGTAAGATGCAATTCATTGTTAAATATTCGATATTTTAAACGAAATTGAAATAAATTAATATTCCAAGCATCTTGTTAAGGTTACTGAATATTAATATCCTTGAAAATCCTATTGATTCAGCAGTGATGAAATGATACACCAAAAGATCAATTTTTGTTTAAAACTAAATTTGATTTATTCCTGTTTTATTTTTAATTTTTATATTGAAAACTTCCCCTCCATCTTTTCTTGCACAGTGGTTGTTTCTTCATTGCCGTGATAACCGCGTTAGCTTAGTTGTGAGGCCTCTCCTTCGAGATTTGATTTCACCGAAGAATCGTCGTGGAAGCGGATCTGATGCTCATTAAATCCAGCAGGACCAGACATTCTACACCTGGTGTGGTGTGAAAGTTTGAAAAGATGTGACAGCTCGGGTTTTGTCCTCGTCACCTGACCTCAGTTCAAAATGACGAGGTTCGCCCCAAAATAGCCTTAGTTTTGCTTTAAAACAAGACTTTAATATAGAAATTCAAACTAAACTTCATTGTCGTGTAAATCTACATAGGCTTCAGATTCGGAAGACAGTCGCTTCGGCTTTTATTTTTGTGCCTTAATATAAGTGCTGAACTCGTTTATAGGCTCCTTTTGAACCAGACTGAATCCAAATTGGATTCGTGTTAATATATGTTTTCATAATATTCTCTCCCATATTAATCTGTAATACTCTAATAAAGCAAACGTATTAATTCGGAATTCTAGTAGGGTTTTTATTAGTTTTTTTGCTTATTACTCCCAATGAAACTTCAGTTAATACTGACCCATCTCTCTGATTCTTAAAATGCCGAACGGTTTATAAAAACCTGTTTTTTTAATTGATTCGTTTCTTGAAAGAAAAATTTAATTTTTGTATTTTATGTTTTCTTTTAAAAAAATCGTTTCGAAATCGTTTCAATAAGCCATTAATGCAATTTTTACTTATAAACCCTTATCAATAGAAGATGGTGCTTTCGATTTTTCTATAAGTTATCAATTGAACCACGATGTGAAATCTCCAGAAATTTACTGAAACTTGACTAGTCGAGTCGGAAGTAAACAAAAACAGAACAGTCGAATTTCTCCTGAAATTTAAATATTCTTTTCGAAGTTCATTTATAAATTTCGTAATATCTGAAATGTAACTTGCTTTTTTTTCTATTGTAGAAACTTGTCCTGGAACCTGTGTATCTCGCTATTCTAGCAGTGATTGCGATTACGTCTTGGCCAGTAACGAAGTGTGTCCTCCAGAAGATGTCTGTTGCCTAACCCAGGATCCTGAGGTACCTGTTGTCCTTGAAACTACAGATCCGCCAGAAACCTGTCCAGGAACATGTGTTCCTCGTTATTCTAGCCATGAATGTGACTACACCCTACCCGTTAATAACGCGTGTCCTCCAGAAGAAGTTTGTTGTCTAACCCAAGAATCCGATGCCTCTACTATCCACAGAGTGGGATATATAATAGACACCTGTCCAGGAGAATGTGTACCTTATTATTCTGGAGATGAATGCGACTATCGAATACCCAATAGAGATATGTGTCCTGTAGGATATATTTGTTGCCTGAACCAAGTACATTACGCTTCCAATGTTCACAGGGAGGAAGATGACCAGGAGAATCCAGGCTGTCCGGGAGAATGCATACCTCGTAATTATAGATTCGATTGTGATTACGTACTGCCCAATAAAGATTTGTGTCGGTTTGGAGATATTTGTTGCCTAAACGCAGAACACTTTCGCTCATAATCATTTTATGCCGAATTAATTCCTTTATTCATAAAAAATATTGTCATATTCTATATTTTTAATAAATTATATTTCTGCCTCGATGAGGTATTTTACTCCTTTTTTGCAGTTGTTACAAGATTTTCACCACGAGATCCTATGAACTATCTTGAATATAAAGAGTGTGGGATGAAACGAAGGCTTTTGCCAATTGGGCATCGAAATGTTAGTTAATGGATATCGAATCATTTGAAGGCTTGTATGAAGATGTTTGTTTGGGACAAAAGAAGGCCAAAGGAGATGTATGGTTCTTCAATATTAAGTTTTATCCCATTGAAACTTTGTATGTTGTATACCATAAGCACTTGAATAGAATGTGGGAAAATAATACTGACTTCGATGCACGAGGGACTGTCGGAAAGGTTGAATCTGTATAAGAGACCTAGAATTATGATAATTTGAATAAACCTTGTAACTGTTTCTAATTCGTTTAGTGATGCCCGAGACAATTCCCAATTAAATTTCTATATTTGTTTCTATGATAATTGTCTAAGGATAATTGAATTGGTTCAAAGATTGGTAACCATATCCAGTAGATAAACCCCTTCAATAAAAAAAAACTAAATTATGTCACGTAACTTGCCAATTAACTATTAAAATTGAGGTTAAGTTGCTTACATTAAAGTTTTGGGTATAAAATAACTTCAGTAAGAACGATTTCGTATGTTAAAATATGATTTTGTTAATCATCCAATTTTAAAATTAAGATTTCTTGAACTTTTTACAAATTTATGCAATATTAAGAACGGTGTAAATAAGATTCTATCGTGTAATTATGTTTTGCATATTGAATTGGGTACTTCCGTATAATGCCGTCTTCGCCAACAATCATAACTCATTGGCGACGGATTTAAATTTGGCGATAAAGATCAACTGATTACACTATTGCCGGATTGCCATAATTTATCAATCATTCGCGATGACTTCAAATTTGGCGATAAACTTGGACGGTATAATATGTAAGCTCCAGTAATTATCTCGTGCGTTTTTCTAATTATAAGTGTGCCTAAATTTTTGGATTTTAGCCTAATTTTATCTGTTTCCGAGTTTAAAGCTACTTGAGATGGGTTTAGGTTTGAATTCCCCGATTTGAATCTCCTTTGAGTAGTTACTTTTTTTAATCCTTAAATTCATAGTGGCGTAGATTAACATGTAAACTTAATATCGCGTCTTTATATACCAAACTTTGCAGTTTTTTTTTAAATATTATTTCGCCAAAACTATTTTATAGCTTCCAACCAGAAAAAAGGTTTTGGGAAAGAAAATTTGTTGAAACTAAAACCTTTGAGTTTATCTATTTATAATAGTTTTCATATATGTTGCGATATCTGAGTACAATTTCATTTCGACAGTTGTTAAACCTTTTCACTCCGAAGAATAATTAGATGTGAAATCATTCAAAGATTTGTTTATTGCTATAAAAAATAGATATATATTATTCTTTTAAGTCGAATTTCTTTAAAAAATTAATCTACATCTCTTAATCCTTATTTTTTTAAAATTAAATTTGAAATATAAACTCAAAATGATTCACAATCTTGAATGGTGAGTCAGAGGCACCATCGGAGTGCAAAGAGTTAAAAATTCGATTATTTTTATTAAAAAAATTGTTTTCGGATAAAAACAAGATAATTATTCGTTAATTTTGCATGTTTAATATATAATAAGTTTATACAAGAAAAATCTAGCTTTTTTTGCGATTTAAAAATATATTAATAATCGAATTCCGTTTTACGTAAGTGAAATTGTGAGGTAAAAATATTATTAATGTTTTAAATATATTATTGATGCAGTAGGTATATAGGATTCAATGACTGATTTCTCATGTTAATATAGAACAAAGAACAATAAATTTTAAAAAAAAACTCCTTTGCGGTGACTTCTTGTATTTTTCCCATTAACCACATTCATTTTCCAGTTGATTTCCTTTTTATTTTGTTAAAAATAAAATCTTATGCATTTAAAAGTTAAATCTTCTGTTTATCATTTACTAGGCTCCCACGCCTGATGATTTTGTGAAGAAATTTTCTCGTATCGGTGTACCTTTCAGACATAAAATCAATATTTTACCCCTAGGGCCTCGCTACCTAATAAATTCGTTGGAATTATTAATATCAAAAATATGCTTTAAAAAATAAATTACAATTAAGTACAATTAACTAAATTAAAAAATAATTAGATGAAAAATGCATTCGCATTATCGATTTCCAAACCAAAAAAGATGTTGGAAGTTATATTCGAAGTTTTGTATTGATCTTCATGCCTGAAAACATTTTACAAATGAACATTAAGTTCGCTTTTAGTATTTTTCGAAAATCATTCTCCATAGAATAAACTTTTTTTAAATTTTATATCCACAACTTTTATTCAAAAAATTATTAAGATCGGATTATTTATCGGATTAAAATTAAAATCATAGACTAACATTTTTTAGATTGGAATTTTTCAAATTGCGAATTCTGACTGATAAAAAAGTACTCATAATCATTTTTCCAAAGTTCTCTTTTTTTTTCTTATAAATAAAGTCAGATTTTATTTTTTAAAAATACAAATATTAATCTGAAAATTTCACTAGCTATTTTTTATGCATATACATATTTAGAAGGAATTCCAAAAATTGTAGATCAATTTTTTAAAATAATAACATTTTCTAATAATTTTTCGGTTTATACTTGAACTAATTAATTTACGCTCATTTTCTGTCTTTTTAGTTCTTTTGATATCTTGTATTAAAGTTTTCCTTCAATTTAAGCTCTTTTATTTAAGCCCAGAAATACAGTGTTAAAACTTCCACAATCTCCTTATTTTCTAACATATCTCAGTACAAATAAATAAGACTGTTTTTAATGAACATATAAACAACCAAACTCAATAAAATTCAGCTGTTCTAATCATGCAATAACAGTTTGAGCTGATCTGAAAAAGCTTATGAAACTGACTTTTAAGTTGTCAATTGGTTTATAAAAAGGATGCATGTAACATTGAGTAAAACAGCCTGCTGATCAGATTTTGAAAGATATATTGTAATATTTATTATAAATAGAATAATTTTCTTTGGAATTTCTGCAAAATTCTGTATAATATTTTATGCAAAAAACATGCATTTTATTTAAATGAATTTTTAAGAACTCTCGTTGATCCTGAGTTTTTGTTAAATTTGTGATCCTCTAATTTGATGCAAACGAACCTGCTGAAATTGTGGTCTATTAAAAAAAATAGAAAAACAGTTAATGTTTTAAAACAAATATGTTAAAAAAACTGAAATAATTCTCTTTCATTCCAATCAATAGAAAGAATTGAAGCATTCGATTTTAAATCCAATATTAATGAAGAACAGCAAACGATATTTTTTAATATAATTGAAATAACACTTTTATTTCTAAAACTTTTGTCATAAATCATTATTCTAAGTATTTAATTGAAAAAAAATAATTGTGAGTTAAAATTAGTTTTTTTTTTTAAATACATTTAAAATGCAGATGACATTTTTTGCAGATTGTTAAAATGTTTTGGCATTTGCTTAAAACGTCAAAGTTTATCAATAACTTCATTCAATTTATTGAATTTTAGTGGTTAGTATTATTGTTTATATTTTATTTTTTACAATAGTTATATCCTTGATATTATTTACTTTGCAAGGGATTCTGAACCAGCTGATGACAATAAAATCCTTCATTATCGACGATTGCTTTAATAGGTAATATTTCATAGTTTTTATATAAGAACTAAAACTAATTTGAAATACTTATAAGAAATCTACCTTTACCTTCCTAAATTCTGTATTTATTTTGATTTATTAGAGAATGATAATTTTAATTCATTAAGAAAGGAAATCCAAACACAGTTTTCTTACCTTTATGATGTTTTTAGAAAAGTGACTTTTTTTAAAATTGCCTTAATTTAATTTATTGGAATTTGACTGCAATATCAAATAACATGTTTCAGAAAATAAAATATTTAAGAATTTTGGAATTAATTATATTAATTGCTGTATCACTCAGGTAAAAATTATTTTTTAATGTTATGAAATGTTAGATAAAAAGCATTTTACAATTTGTAAATTTGTAGATGCATTTTATACCTTAAAATTAATAAAGAAAATGAAATCTATTAGCGCAAATGTCGAGTTATATGAGAACATTATTATTTTTAAGTCATTAAGTATTTTAAATCAGTTTTAAAAAGTAATATTGGTAAAAGCAGGTCAAACTTTTAAAAACGTATCTGCTTTCAAAGAAGTATACATAATGATAATGCAATACTGGTAAAAGAAGGTAAAAAATATATAGGCTAATAAAAGATGTTGATGAATATTGTCATTTATGCTTTATGCATTGCCTACGCGATTTCGAACTTCAATTATCCGTTGCCTTCGACTATTTAAAAACTCCTAACGAAACAGCATAATATATATTCTCACATGATAATACTATATTATGTCTTAAAAATTGTCGCATTTCAAAATGTTGATTATTTTTATGTCATCCATTTTGTCTTTGAATATATATGTATAGCTCAAAATAAATCAAAGAAATAGGCAATTGTATAAAAAGATTAAGGAAAAGCATGTCCTTTGGAAATTTTAAGTAATAAATAATTAGTTTTATTAAAGTAACAAAAAATTATTACATGGTTTAAATACACTTAAATTAGTTAAACGCACATAAATTATTATCATGTGAGAACATGATGTTGTTTTGATATTTTTTTGGGGGGGAGAGTAGTAGGGTCTCCAAAATAACTTAGGCAACAAATAAATTTTTAAATTTCAACTTTCTCAAATAATAGCAGTCAGAAACTCAAAAATATTGATAAATGGTTGCAATTTCGAAATAAAGACCTATTTAATCTCCAATTTACCACTTTTTGTTGACATGATTTTTTTCAGCTTTTTTTTTTTAATTTTATGAAAGTCTTTTTTCAAATATGAATGAAAAATCTTTTAAAAATAGTTTAGATTGTTTGATTATTTCATAAGCATGCAAAATCGGCCACTTTTTGTTGAGATCATTTTTTTTTCAGATTTTTTAATTTTATGAATGCTTTCTTCAAATATTAATGAAAATCTTTCTAAAAATAGTTTAGATTGCTAATTAAATCAAACGTTTGCAATGATTGGTAGTTCTAGAAATTATGTTCTCATATGACAACGTGAAATTTTCGGTCGGAAATTTCCTTTTTTTTTCCTTTTGATTTGATTGCTTTTAACAAAAAATCGATATAGTAATTGCACACTTGTCAAAATTAATATGAAATATTCAAATAAATTAGATAAAATGTATTTTCTACCTTGCATCAATTTTAAATATTTTTTTTAATGTTATCTACAGAAAATCATCGTAATCATTACTCACAGAAATAAATAAAGAGTTAGTTTTAGCATTACACTGAGAATACACGTCATGTTTTATTCTTATTATTTCCTTTTATTTTGAAAGAAACATTCGCAATGGAATAAATAACACTCAGCCTATAAAAGAGTTGCTATTGTTGCAATGTGATGCATATTAGATGCACTTATTTTTATTACATTGACAATTGAAGTAATGAACAAGTGTTTGGATAGAAAGTAAACAGTAGAACCTAATCTTTTTTCTTTCTTTCTTCTCTTTCTTGATTATCGTATTTTTCCGTAAAAGAGGAAAAGAACGGCACAAAGGAAAAGACAGCAGAAAAGCGAAAACATTTCTGGCACAGATCACGCAATTTAGATTGATAAGGAAGGAAACGCGTTTCTCTTTAATACCTAGTGTTTCTTATCCCCTGATACATCGGAAAGAGGAAATGGGATCTGTATTAACGAAAACATTCTTTCCTTAACAGTAACTTGACATTAAGTAAAAATGGCGATCATGTTGATATCTTTTATTAACACTATATCAATGGATAAGTATTATAGCACTGACCAGTCTTAAAAAGTTCTACTATTTTGTTTTTTATACCCTTTTATACTAAATTTATTATAGATGTTTTTGTATCGATTACTCTTGGTATTACTATTGCAGTCACTAGTAATGTAACACTTCGATTACTCAGTGATCGAAGAAATGATAAGGAAGGGTGAAAGTTTGTGCTAAATTCGTAGATCCAGATCAAAAGCGCAAGATTAAAATAAAATTGTTGAAATGTTCATTTGAAAATTACTTTTTAATAACTGAAGTTAAAAAAATCATCTAAATTAGATAAATAATTACACCATCATAATGAATTGGCTTTTATATTAAAAACATTTTGATAACAACTATTGTTTAAAAGTTTTTACAGCAGCAAACCACTCTTCTGAAAGATTCTCCTCTTATTTGGAAGAATTATATGCAGAGTATTTTGATGCAATCTTATAACTTTAAATAAACTATTCTTGTATATATATATATATATATAGTGATTTATTTCTCGCATCTCGGAAGCTCTCTATAGATTTGAATCAAATTTTATATTTGTTGTTGTTGTTACTTATGGCACTTGCCATGGACAAGCCCCCTGCTGATACAGCAGCAGATTTAAGCCAAAAAAAGCATCTCTTGTTTTTGAAGTTGCGCCAACAAGGGCCAAGAGTACTACTTAGCTACATGCTCACCCCATTTGCCCTCTCATCCCCTTTTTACAGGGGGCCACATTCACACACTTCATAGATAGCACACAGAATAACAACCATGCCCGAGCCGGGACTCGAACTCGGGACTCCCAGAACACGAGGAAGACGCGCTACCTGTTTACCAGAGAGTCGGCAATTTTATATTTAGATTAAACATTTCTATATGTGGATTCTTAGATATTTCTATACCGAAAAAACGCAATTTTAAGCCGAAAGAAAGGAACATTTTTGTAACAAACTATTAAAACCTATTTCTGTATGTTTTAATTCCGACAATGCTATATAGCACCATCTTGGTTCTATGTTGAATCCTTGCCATATTATGATAACCTACTGGGGCCTCCAAATTTTGTGAGATTACGTTTATGGATGTCATAAGAGGTAAGATTGAAAATTTTCCATATGTAATTAATATGAGATTCGTATCTAAATATTTTCTCCAAAAAAATACCAATTTTAGAAAAAAAACACTTTTTAGTGATACTTTGAGTACCAGATATTAGTGATAATTTGATAACCTCGAATTTTCTTCTGTCAATTAAAAATGTTTACATGAGATTCTGTTACAAAGTAATCTATTAAATGGCATTTAAATCTTATTGAAAAGTAATGGTGAATTTGGTGATAAATTTTGATAAATTTTGGAAAGGTTTTTTTTTGTATAATTGAGCAAAAAAAGAACATTACAAGTTTCATTCTAATTTCCTTACCTAGGATGTAGAGTATATAAAAAAATTTTTGTCAGAATATACATCCAGAAATTTAATTTTTAGTTACAATATAACTTTGGAGATCTGATATCTGATAAAATAATATCTGAGTCTTTCCTCATTAAAGAAGTATTTTTGAAAAGAAAATTAAACTAATATAGTAAAATAGATCAAATGCTACCGATAATACCAATGTTTATACATTAGACCCGAGGGCTTCTATTGATTTTTTTAAAAGTTCTAATTGTAAAACAACAATCAGAGTTTCCAAATTAAAATTCAAAGCAAACATTCTCACTAGAATTTTATTATATTTTTTAAATCTATAATTCTTATAAGAGAACAGAAAATATTCCATCAGTTTCTCATATATCTAACCATCTATTCTCAGGTTATCAGGTACAAAACATTTGAAACTTACTCTAAGGGGGGGGGGGACTCGAACCCATTATCGGCGGTTTAGAAAAAGCAATGCCTCATCCATTCAGCCATGAGGGCTTACGGTTGTTTTCTTTTAACTTCTAACTGTAAAACAACAATCAGAGAGTCTAATTTAGATTTCATACCAAGCACTCTTTCAGGAATTTCATATCTGCTTTAAAATATTTAACTCTGATAAGATATTCGCAAATATGATGTCAGTTTCTCATTCATCAACCAATCTGTTCTCTGTAAAGAAGGCACAAAACAGTTAAAATTTACCCTCGGCGGGACTCGAACCCGCAATCCCCGGTTTAGGAGACCGATGCCTTATCCATTGGGCCACGAGGGTTTCATTTGTTTTATCGTTCTTTGCAGAGACTGAATTGTCAAGCGACAATCAAAGGCTTCAGATTTTAAAGCTGTAATAAATACCTTCAAGATAATTTTATTCTTTTTAGGAGGCCTTCCCATTTAGGCTGTCAGTTACTCGTTCATCACATAATATGATCTAAGAGCTTTATTTACAAAACAATTAAAAATTACCCTCAGTGGGACTCGAATATGCAATCCCCGGTATAGTAGACTGATTTCTCTATCATTTATCCAAAAGGTTTCCAATGATGATATTTTCATTATCGTAATTTTGTAAGTTAGAAGCTCATAATTAATAAAAGCGTCGTTTAAAATTTTATCCTTTGTTTGCTACAATGTATGTTTAACCACTTATTTATAATAATTGTAATTATTTAATAAAAAGTAGCTAAAATCAAAATTTTCTTTATTGATCATAGTAGGAATTGTCTTTAAATGTTGTTATATTAATTGTTTTTGTTAAATTTATAGAACATTTTTTAAGGAATTTTACACCTTTATGATGATTGAGTATTTTAATATAGTTCAAAATTGTCTATTTGCAGATTGGTTATATAATGGACATATATATTTTTTGTTATGCAACTTTATAATTTGAGTTTCGGAACGTTTCATGCCAAATTTCAAGTTTTACAATAGCGTGTCTGACGCGCGCATCGAATTACTGAATTTTCTTTTCAGGTCTTCAACTAAGCCACAGAATTAAGTATTTAAATATGAAAAAATCAATATGAAACGATTTGGTATCCCAAATGCTCCATATATTATTTTTAAAAATCAAATTAATAATAAATTACCAAAATAGGATGAGTAATTAGAAAGTTAAATAAATTCGTATGTCGAGTGGTTAATACAAAAAAATTAAATTCCTCTATAAAAATATATATTTATCCAACATCATCAACTGATAAATATTGTTCTTTATACTAACAAATACTCTATAATTATGGTGGGAGTTCCGTTGATAGAAGTTTTAATTTTTTACTGAAAGTGGATAAGCTTACTGTTGCATTTAGAAACTTCGACACATAGAAAATTATTTCTCATAGACATGCTGACTGTTAATTTATTTCCCAGTATCCATACAAATTCCCAAGGTGATCAATTAAAAAATTTATCATAAAATAACCTGTCTTAAATACGAACACGCAACGCCCGGTTTATGAACCAATACTTTATCCAGTAGACCACTGGGATTCATACATTACTTACAAAGAATCGAAACAGGAAATCGAAAATTCATAAATTCATGGCTTTTAATTCCATAGCAGAACATTTTTAAGGGTTTCTTGAAATCTTCTATTCTATAAATATATCTGCATAAAATGCTGCTATTCCACATCCACTCACGCTTTTGAAAAAGTACAGAAAAGAATCAGTCAGTGCACAGATCGCAAACCTTTACTTCTAGAATTGAGAACTGATTATTTGTACTCTAAGTCATGAAGAATATCATGCTAAGTATTTAAAAATCCTAATAGTAGAAATCCAAAATTTCTAGAATCTCACCCAAAATTTTTGATTTTAAGTTCAAAGTTAGTCAGTTACATGTATTTCTAAAAAGTTTCTACTCTGTAAATACATCTGCATAGATTATAAATTTTTATTTATTTTTCGACATCCACTTAATCTTTCCCAAGAGTATTAGGCACAAAATGATCCTAGGCGTGATTCGAATCTAGTTCTTGCTTGTGAAGCCGACGCCTCTAATTTTAGTTTCCAATAAATCCTACATTTTAATTTGAATAATTATTAGTGTGGAAGTTCGTAATTCCTGATCGAAATAAAACAATATTTAAAAGATTATCATCCATACTCTAACATCCATAATTGTTTTCAAAAAGAATTTAGTTTCATAAAGTGGATAATCACATCCCCAATTATAATAAGCTTGATATATATGACAACCTTGATTATATAAGCATCTGCTGGTATACTTTCTTTTTATTTATCTTTCTAGTTCCACACAATCTTTTAAAACAGTATTAGGAATGAAATTACCCCGATGGAGGAAACTCGAACTTGCAATTCCCTGATTAGGTCATCAATCATTCATACATCACACCATAAATGTTACATAAAAATGAGATATTATATTTAAAAAAATTTTAAATTGTTAAAACTAGCTTCTTTTTCAAGGTTCACATTTCTGTACATAGGTATAAAAAGTTATACGAGCACACTGATTTTTTAATAATACATGGATACATATGTAGTTTTTCTTTTCTAATACGTTGGATACATGTTCCTGTAATTGCGACTGAATTTTGTCCTGGATTATTAGCCTCTCCTAGAATTCTTCTTTACTCCTAAAATTCGCTTTTTGACCATGAGCAATACTTTATGTATTCTAGGATTTTTTTTTGTTTATATTTTTATGTTCGGTATAATTAACTGTCTTGCTTCTAAAACCTTTTATGTTTATAACATCCTTTATTGTTAATTCTGCCGGAGTCCTGGAACAAAGGTATAACATATTCCTCGTGATCTGGACGTCCCGGG
The DNA here is from genome assembly GCA_026289955.1 of Argiope argentata. Classification (NCBI taxonomy): domain Eukaryota; kingdom Metazoa; phylum Arthropoda; class Arachnida; order Araneae; family Araneidae; genus Argiope; species Argiope argentata. Next base: position 31,921 of record JAOUZG010042634.1, read on the forward strand.
TTCGAGTCCCGGTTATGTCTTGGCTGTTCTGAATACTATATGTGAGGTGTTTGAATTGCTCCTCTGTAAAAAGGGGCTGTGCAAGCGAATGTGTTGAGTATGTAGCTAAGACATACTTTTGGCCCTAGTTGGAGCTACTTCAAAAACAAGAGACAATCATTCGGTTGAAAATCGCTGACGGCCGTCAGCGCGCTTGTCAGTGGAAAGTGCCATTAGTAACATCAATAACAATGGTTGATTTTGACTTAATGTAACAATTGTAAGTTCTTATAATCAATTGTGTGTAGAAAATAATAATACTCTACCATCTGTTGCACTAATTTAGTTCAATATGTTATAATAATAACTGCTACAGAAAAAGGGTTCTCTCACTTGTTGATTTTTATTATATTGAAATATATGCAAATCAGTATTAACCCCTTGAACGGAAATGACGAATCCAACTCGCCATAATCTTTCCTGAACAAACTGACAATAACGAACTGGACTCGTCAGAAATTATTGAGGTTTGATGCTTTTTTTGAGAGAAGTATGTGTAAGTCATATCGAGTCTATTGCTTTGATATACTTTTATTCATGCTTCTAGTTACCATTAGAATGTAGTTAATATAAATCTATATGTATAAATGTTGAAAAACGTACTTATTTTCATTTAAATACTATAATAAAAACTATATAAAATACTAAATACTATATAAATACTATAATAAATAATAAATACTATAGTAAACAATAAATACTATAATAAATAATAAAATACTATATAAATACTATAATAAATACTAAATTAAATTTAATATAATTTTTTTGTTAAACATTAATTAAGAATTAACCTACCCTAATTATATTCTTATATAAATATATATAACAATAAACCTTCATATAAATGTGTGAAAAAATATCATTTTTAATAATAACAAATTATACCAAAAGTAAAACCGTAAGTTTCTATATCAATCCCTCCTCTTAAAACTAAGAAAATTAAATCGTCTGCCAGAGCAGTGCTGATTGAAAATAAATTGTCGTTCAACAGGCTTATTTAATATTGTCTTTCTTCAAAAAATTATCCTTGGTTCAGTTATATTTACCTCTTAAATCACTTCCTATTTGATTTAGAAATCCTTGAAATTACGCATCTTATAAAAATCAGGATGTTAGATAGTATTTCGAGGACAAAATTTCAGTAACCATTCTTTAAAGCTTAGCATTATATATTTCAAATATTTAAGGATAATGACTGAGTAAACAATTAGAAAGCCATAGAAATATCTTTTTATTCAATATTCTGAATTTTTGAATTGTCTTTATAAAGCTTTTTAAATTCAATTTTAAGTTCGTTATTTAGGAAATTGCAATATTTTTTTTAATTTTCATAACATAAATTTTAATGTCATTTTTTTTTAATATGATTTTCTCAAGTCCAAAATTTTGATAAAAATTTTATTACGGAAAAATTTATAAATCATTATCTATAGTATACCATTATTAAAATTTGGAATATTAATAAATTAACACGCTTCACATTTTCTGAGTTACTAAATTAGTATTATGTTTTTTTAAGGAAAATTTATTAATTCTTTATTATTTTAAATTTTATAGAAATTATTTTATTGCTTCGTAATACGAAAAAAATTGAATCGAAATCAATCAATCAAACCTCAGCATTTAAAGTTTGTATAGAAATACCTCTTATTTCTTAATTCGAGAATTACTTAATTTTAAACTGTCTCCAAAATATTGAACAAATCATTTGATTAATTTTTAAACTAGTTGGATATTGTTTTGTATTTCTTTTTTAGTTCAAAATATATTTCTTATGATTTTCAAAACAATTTTAGCTTTTAAATGATATGCGTTTGTTTCATAGATATTTCGCTTTATTTTAATTCATTTCATTCAAAAATATGTGTTTTATGAGATTCTTTCCAAACATTTATACCAAAATAGTGGCGCATCTTCACTGAGTTAAATTTTTCAACTAAACAACACATCAAAAGCAAGCAAATTTTAATAAAATCAGTGAATTTAAAATAGTTAGGTGCTATTTACCTGCATCAGAAAACTGAAGATTAGATTTTATCAATAAAAATAATAGTGTCTTGTATAAAGAGACATATGAAAAGACTAAATCCAAAGTCCCGAGACAAATAGAGGTAATTTCATTCTACGTTTATCAATCAGTAATTAAATATGAGAATAGAAACTTTTCATTGTGACCACTGTCATTATTCACTACGATTGATACTCAGAGGTAAAATGCTGAAACTAAATGTCAATTAATTGTTGAGTAAATTTGAGGATTGCTAATAGTCCTCTAATTCGCTTTGAAACAAATGAAAGCCATTAATATCAAAATGGTGCACTGTCACCATTTTCATATATTTAAAATCTCCGATATAATTACAATTTTGAAGAGATAGGTCTTCTTAAAAGGCTTAGTATATTTTTACAGATATATTTTTACATGCATGTAGCATATTCTTAATACATAATTTATATTTCCGAATGTCAAAATTTGATAATCTCATTGCGTAAAAACTTCATATGTTTTTAAATGGTGATTTATTTCTAATTTTGTTCATTTAAAGAAACAAAAAAAGTTATTCAAAATAATGTCATAGGTCCCAATTGGCTATTGTTTCTTTATAGTTATTGTATGAAGAAAATCCAAAGAGAATTCAACATGTCTCTACTTGCTCAGGACTGCAGATATTATCCATTATTCAAAATTTGACTCGATGCAATAAAACTCGTTATTATCCAACCACTTGGTTTTAATGTTATCTGTAGATAAAGTGGCTCCGTAAAATTGCATTGTTTCTGCCTAAATGATTTAAATAAACTAGTAACTGCAGATTTATTAATTCTGTAAATTTAGGTAATGAAATCTTGCTTTCAATACGTTACGCTTTTCAACCAAGTGAAGTCTCATACAACAATTATAATAATCGAAGAGTTTTCTTAAGTATTGTAATGAAATTAATTCTTTCTAGCATTGTTTACAGAAAGTTATTGTCATCTGTAATTGATACAATTGTATTAAATAAAATAAGAACATTACATGAATGAATTACCTTCTAAAGAAACCTCAAAAAATAAGAGGATAAGATGAAGAAACAACTGAAAAAAGCGAAACATATAATCCCTCGTTTGAATGATTCTTTCAAATTCTTAAGACGTTGATTCAACCAAAATAAAATGATTATTCAGGAGCACTTAGAGCTTTTTTATAACAGATAATACATGAAAAAGTGGTTAATGTTCTCCAGAATTGATCATGAAGTTCGATAATGTGACCCTAGGGAATTTTTTTAAATTAATCTCTTATCATCTATTTTTGGAACTACATCGTTTGGCGAAACACTTTATTTTTAAATGTGAAAGAGAATAAAAATCATTATCGTTAAAAAAATGATTGGAATTTTTTGCTTTGCCTTCACTTTGAAAATAAATCCAATTCAAATTAGGAATAACTTTAAACTCGTTTTCTTCTATTTCTGATTTCTTTCTTTTATTTTGAAATTATATCACATTCAGCAGTAATTTCAATCTAGAAATTTTTTGTGTTTTATTTATTTAGAATAGATAATTAAATAAATTGCGAAGTTCTTTCTGACTGTTCGAAATTCTGATATCACAATTTATTAAATCGAAACAGAAGACATATATTTATTGCAAATAAAGAAAAAAAGAAGTATAAATTTTCATTCATTCATTCAAAGGTTATAATCCACTTCTCGATTCACTTATGTCAAAGTAAAAATTATTTTCCATTAATATTTTTCTAAACCACTATATGAAGAAAATATATATTTAAAATATAGAAAAATAAACTTTCTTCATAAATTGTTTTAAAAGCTTCTAAGCATTACTTTAATATGTGGGTGAGGAAATAAACTTCACTTCCCAATTCACTATGCCAAAGTAATAATTATTGTTAATTAACATTTTTGTTAATTTTTAAACCATTTATGAAGAAAATATATATTTAAAATGTAAATTTCCTCTCTAAAGTTTTTTAAAAATAAAAACTGAACACCTAAGCATTATTTTAATATTTGGGTCAGGAAATAAATTTCCTTACTTGAGAGAGGAGAGGCTCACATAACAAACAGAGCAAGTTGTAGATGTCTAAATGACTTTTTATTCATCTTTTTCAAATTTGTGACACATGATATAGCGAATCCTAAACTATTGTATTAAAATTCATGGCATCCTCTGAAAACAGCTTTTAAATTAATGCTTCAACGTGTATACATTTTTGTTAATTTTCCACACTTAGTATCTTATTAATAAATACTTAATTTTATAGTTAGAAAATCGCTTTCCTAATAATGTAATAATATCTTTTGAAACTTTCTGTTGATATGATCATTTGATTTTTTATATGCCCTTTCGTTGAAGCATTTGATAATTTTTAATTGTTTTTATCTCACACCAATGAAAGAATCTGTTTTTTTCCTTGACTTTATAAAACAGACTGACACAAATGATGATATGACTAGAGAAAACGCAAATGATGTTATGATGAAGAGAATTATTGTAAACAGAAAACAAGAAAAAACTATTAATCATTTTCATTAAAAGTAAATATACATTGCGCTGAGCTTACAAATAATAAAAAAATATTACATAAAATAAAAGGATAGGAATACTATAACGAACCGTTAATCAGCTACTTTTTATCATTTCTTACAGTTGAAATAAACTCATTTCTTTAACCATTTGAGAGCGGGGAAGCATTATTGCGCTTCATTTATCATACACCAATAATTCTTCCGTAGCCACGTTTTAGAATATGTACCATAGTAACGTAATGTGCGAAAAAAGTTTGGTACATCAAAGTTTAACTGAATTTAAACTCCAATTATTAACAATAAGATAATTATAATTATATTTCTTCAAGGTAAACTTTTCACTTAACGTCTTGAAATAACCTCCTGACAAGATAAGAAAACACTCAAATTCAAAAGATATGTTATGTTTTAAGACAAAAATATTATAACATCCCTTATTAATTACCTGAACTTTCTACAAGGTAAACTTTTCAATCAACGTTATCAACGTCTTAAAAATAATCACTTGACTAGATAATAAAGCGCTCAAATTCTGATGATATATAATGATCTAAGACAAAAATATTATAATCTTATTTATCATCTGAGCTCTGCCTTTCCGTAATCACCATAATCAAAACTCTCATCATCAAATTCAGAGCCTCACTTACTCCTTTTATAGTCTTCTTTTCTATAAAAGGTTTTAAATTCATATGAGAGCCAGAATAGCCTGGTTGGTAGAGAGTTGGACTCATATTCCTTAGTTTGCGAGTTTGAACTTCGCAGGCCGCAGATTCTCCGAGTGTGTGGTAGCTGGCCCTCGTTAAATCTTTCGTGTTCATAAAGTATTCTATGTCTAAAGTAATACCGCTGGGGGTACTGGGTCAGAGGTGATCGTTCTCTGTTCCAGATCTAAATTGTGATCTGTGGATGGCTGAATGAATGAAAATACGTAAATTAAGTACACCCCATAAAAAGCTTGTGACGTGTGTACCTAATTCGTACTCTTGGTCCTAGTTTGCGCTACTGTAAAATGAGAGACGCTAAGTCAATTTAAATCTCTGACAGGCTTGAAAGCGGGCATGAAAAAGTGCAATGAATAACAACAAATTCACATTACATATTATGTTTTAAAACAAAATATTATTATAACATCCATTATTAATTATTCGAATTCGATAATTCCATAATCACCACAATGGAAATTCTATATCCCACTTACTCCATTTTTAGTCTTCTTCCCCATCAAAGGCTTAGCTGAAAAGTCATTGTCATTGTTCAGTTGTCATTTGACTCCAATTACTAGATAACTCGTGACTTAAATTTCCTCAAAGCATATTTGACAGTTAACAAATTAATACATTTGAATTCTATAATTCAATAATACTAATAATTGAAATTTTATAATTCATTTTCTTTTATTCTCTTTTTAGTCTTCTTCCCTTTGGAAGGTTTAGCTCAAAAGTCATGGTCATTGTTCAGTTATCATTTTCACTCCAACTATAAGATATTCATGACTATTAAATTTCTTCAAAGCAAATTTAACAAACAGATTAATACATTCGAATTCTATAACTCTATAATCCCAACAATCGAAATTCTATAATTCATTTCTCATTTACTCTTTTTTTAGTCTTCTCTTTTAAAAGTTTAGCTCAAAAGGCATTGTCATTGTTCATTTGTTATTTTGACTCCAAATACAAGAAACTCATGACTGTTAAATTTACTCAAAAAAAAATTTGATTGTCAACACATTAATACATTCGATTTCTATAACTCTATAATCCCTAAAATCGAAATTCTATAACTATATAATCCAACAATCGAAATTCTATAATTCATTGCTCATTTACTCTTCTTTCCTGTGAAAGGTTTATCTCAAAAGTCATTGTTCCATTTTTCTTTTGACTCCAATTACTCTATAACTCATGATTGTTAAATTTCTTCAAAGCATACTTGACAATCAAAAGCTTTCTACTCAATTGATAAAAAAATAAACGAAAATCTGATGATATGTTCCAAAATAAAAGTCGAATAAAAAACAACATCCATTAGCACTTAATCGAAAAATTCATAGCGTCTTAATGAATAATACAAAGAATGAAATTCTGTATCAAAGGAATAATTATGAATAAAATTATCCTTTAGATAATTCGACGCGTTGTCCTAACGTAAAGCTGAATCTTTTACTCTCCATGTAACATAAAACGTATCGATCTCAAAGGTTTCCATAAACGAGCATCGCCAGGTCAATGTTTATGCAAATTAGAGCTGGATTTCCTCATTGGATCTCCGTTATTACGCATCAGGACATCCATTTTCATTCCGTCAACGTTATCCTTTAATGAACGTTTGCATTTAATGATCAGACAGCTGAAATCCATTAACATAGCGATTCTCTCCCTCTAATACGGCTCACACTATCAATTAAGTGTTCCACTGGGGCATTCGGGCCTGAAATTATGCATCACAGATATTAAATAGCAGTCTTTTTTTGTAATGAATATTTTTTAATGTGTCGGATATTTTCATTATCGCTGTATCCTGTACTTTTTTTCTCTCTGTTGTGCACTCAACCAAATTACAGTGAAACCGACGGAGCAGAACTTAAGCATGTAATTTACTAAAATATCTGAAAGAATTAAACTTTTTAGCTAAGTGTGATTGCCATTTAATTCATTATAAAATCTTGATTATCGTTTTAAATCTTTTGTTGATAATTATTCATTGCTTTTTTCCCATTCATTTTTCATCTTTCTCGTTAAAAAAATATTGAAGTTGAGAAAGTATTTTAATTATGTAAAAAAATCAGACTATTCTGATGAATCTTCACGTTAGTCACATCCACGTCTTAAACACCACTTTTTCGAATACTTTTTTCAATGGTTTGTGGTTGGCAAGTGAACATGGAACTTAGCAAAATTTAATACCAAATGTTTAAGATTTAATTGCAAGTATTTTTACAAAATTTATTACAACAGATTATCAATTTTTTGTATAATAATCGTAAATTCATTAAAATACTCTTAAAGTTTTTATTTTCTTTATAGACGCAATTGACATCAATCTAATTGTAACTGTTGTGGTTCATTTTAAATTTTCCAGGGCATAAAAATTCTCTAAAGAATTTACACAAAGAGAAAAAAAAATTAAGTGATGAAAGGAAAAATAATTTAATAAAATTTTAGTAGAAGGCATTATAATAAATAGATATACAAAATAAATTTTTTTAACTAAAATCTAAAAATTAATTTTTTTGAACAACCTTTCCTATTCGCAAATTATCCGATTCTAGCTCATGAAAATTCATAATTATGAAATTTCGTTGGTAGATTTTATTTTACCTACTAATTAAATTTATTTAATGATTAAATTTTATTATCTTTTCATATTTTTGTTGCCTAAAATTAACTTTTTGTAACAATCTTACAAAATTATGCACGCTCTTCCTTCGTAATAACTCAAATCACGAAACTAAAATAAAGCAGCAAGCCGCTGTCTTAAGCTATTTTTAAATGAGTTATTTCATAGCAATTCACAGAACGAATTATTTCTATTATTGTAAAATGCCATCAAGATTATAAGCTATAAGTGGATTACATTTTTTAACTTAAAGTAATTCCTTATTTAAAATATACAGCAGACATGCACTTAATGGATAGAAAAAGGAAATTTTTAAAGCATTTTGTAGAAAAATACAAAGTGATTATTTCAGGGTTTATAGTAGGGTTATTAGAGAATATTTTTAATCCATTTGCCATTGAGAGTTAATCCGAGTGCAAGACATTCCACAGATGGGAGCTATAGAATCCGAAATAAGTTGTCATTCCCTTTTAGTCAACACGTGTTCTCTCAGTGGTTTTAAGTCTCCAATTCTTTCAGCGGTACCGTTATGCAGCAGTTTTAAGATTAAACTTAGAAGTTATGAAAGCTATATAAACTTAAACAAACACATAGCATGCACCCAATTTAAACATCACCCGATATGTTATCTCCGAATCTTATGTTTAAACTAGTTAATTTGTTATAACAGTCGGCATATATACCCAAAGCTACTATATAGGCATCATTTGCACAGGCTCTAAACCCAAATATGAGCTATAATCAATATATAGATAAATTTCAGTAAAGCCAACAGACAGAAAATATAATCGAATAGCAAGAAACAGGGTAGAAACGTAATTTATTAATAAATATGGTAGCATTTACAGGTCGTATGAATGAAGGGGAATTCAATTTAGAGCCGTCAAGAACGAGCTGGAACCGATGACTTGATTAATCCATCCCATGAAAGCAGGAACCTTGACGTAGATGCTAGGCACGTCGTTTCGACCACATCCGAGCGTCCAGGAAACAAATCCAACAAGCTCATGGTGGCCACCAATCTCGCAAACCAGAGGACCTCCAGCATCACCCTGTAATAGAGAAGACGTAATGAAAGTAATTGCTTACTTGTAGATATTGTTCGTCTTTTAAAGATAATTAAGTCCAGGTAGTGTATTCATACATCTAAATACCAATACATTGAAAACTACTGCAACACCGAAAATCTCTAGACGTATAATATTCCAATTCTCCTTTTAAATGAAAAATTGTTGAAAGACCCCCCACCTCAATCAATAGAGCATTTTGTAAAGGTTCCATTTTTAATAAGAACCTGCGCACTTGTTCCTCAAGGTATAGAAAGTTCTATAAATTGTCAATACCAAATTCGCTAGATGAAATAGGCAATAAGCACAAGTGCAATTTTCATTCCATTTCAAATTGAATCCCATACAAGAAGTCATCGCTTTGCTTGGAAATGGGTCTGCTGCCGGCATTTAACTCTAGAATAGTTTTTATACCTGCACTATACGAAGAGAAGTTGGATGTAGCTCATTAGCGACACTAGAACATCTGTTGCCTTTTTAGAGTATTTAAGTATAATTTCAAGCATTACAAATGGCAAACTACACCTATTAAAATTGACGGTTATACAATAAAGCAAACCAATCCAAGGACAAACGTAGTAATCTATCGAATATATCATTGGTAAGCTTCTCGATAGTTCATTCGATAAACGTTCGAGGGAAACATGTCTCACATCTTACAGTTGAACACAATCGAGATTCCACAAGTCAAAATCCGACTACGAAGCTTTTAAGGTCTATTAACCTCCTCATAAGTTAACCCTTTCGCCACGGCTGCCCCGTCCACCGAAGTACCGTCACTGAACGGAACCTCGCGCCGGAAAAATGCACAGTGCGCGTGGTTTCTTTATATATGTTGTTCTAAGTGTTAAATAGGAACTGTGCTGAATAAATCAATCATTGCTCTTATGTAATATGTATATTTACTATATTATAATATATTTTATTTATTGACATATATATTTTATTGACATAAACTATATGTCGATAAAATCAACGGAAAATGCTCTGCCGATAACGAAAAATGTTGTCATCTACTCCAGATGGCACTTGTACAGATATTTTTGATGCCGCATGTATGCGGCGCTCGTACCTAGCAGTCGTTGCGTGGATGCCGCGTATATGCGGTGCTCGGGACGAAAGGGTTAACTAAAATGCTTTATACAAATTAAGCTACAAATTAAAAAATTGGGTCAATTTTAGTTTAACTTCGAAAATCCTCATTGAATTGCATCTCTAATTATATGAAGAACGAGACTTCCAATAATCAGATATTAATAACAATATCCAAAGTCTCGGAATATTACCTGGCAGGCATCTTGTTGCCCTTGACCACCAGCACAGAAGCTACTTGCAGGAAGAATGAAAGGATTAACCAAAGCTTCAGTCACATTCGCCATGCATTCAGTATCATCGACAATCGGCACTGGTGCTTCTCTAATTTTCAGAGACATTTCTCCCTCTGAAAGAAGAATTCAGCATTAAATCCAGTTCATATTATAAAGGTTTTAATATCTACAAGAATTTCTTTTTACCTTTAGCAACAAATCCATATCCTGTTACTGTACACTTTGCATTTCCTGCTGGCATTTGACCACTAATTGGCAAGCATACAACACATACGTTTTCTTTGAGATCAACTGGCTTCTGAAGCTTAAGCAGAGCTATGTTGTTATCGAGATTGATGCTGTTAAAGTTGTGATGGATGAAAGTCGATACGACTCGGATGGTCTGTCCTTTGGTGTTGTCCTCGGGACTCTTGAGATCCGTTACACCAGCTCGGACGAATATAGCTTGATTCTCCTTCATGGAACTGAAAGAAATTGGAACTTTATGAAAAGGTTAAAATAAGACTTAAAAATACAATGCAATTACTCCCCTTGTACCAAGATAATATGAAGCGACTAGACTATAAGATAAAACTCTTACCTAGTAATGCAGTGAGCAGCAGTTAGAACCCAGGAGTCTCCTATTAAAGCACCACCACACATGTATTGATTTTGAACGTTTATGACAGCCACCTTTAAGAGAATGCATATTAAGAAAACTTATTATTGATCGAGAATTCAATATAAGCAAAGCTTATAACTTCGAACAAATTTACCTGCCAGCACCATTCTCCTGGTAAAGATTCTTGACCACTAACTGATCGCTGAGAAACTTTTCTGCCTTTGATGCCACATTTAGGAACAGTTTTCCCAGGGTCAGAAGATTCTGTGTAGTAAGGAGACAGCGATCTCAGACGTTTTTCGTGGCTTTCAATTTCTGCGACACGAGCACAACACACCGATCTTCCAGGACAAGAAAATCCATCATAAATGGCATACCCCCTAAAGCAAGTGAATCGAAGAAAGTAGGACATGCAAGAGCCTGGACATGTTGGTCTTCCCGTTTTACTATCGGCAACAGATGGTCTAGATTCTACAATTGGAGCTTCGTCATCATCGTCAGGAATAATTATATCTTCGGGTTCTTGTTCAGGAAAGGCATCGAAGTCTTGCAGGCTCGTTTCTTTTTCTTTATCGGTTTGCTTTCTTGCAGGGTGCTCTTGCTGAAAGACGGGAATATCTTCCAAGTCTTGTAAACTCGATTCTTCTTCCGTTGGTTTCTTTACTACAGGTTTTATGTTTGGTCTTTGGAAAGTAGATTTCCCAGGTTGCTGACCTTTGGGTCTTCCAAAGGGAGTTTCAGGATCATAGGTATTGTTCGGATAAAATTGTTGGTACAAGGCCCCAGTTGAATCAGAATAGATCACTATATGTCCACCAGATCTAGGATAGACCATCAATTTGTTATATTTGGCTCGAAGATGATCTATTCGAGAAACTCTTGGAAGAGGAGATATTTGACCATCTGTTCCCACTCGGAATACTGTTCCATCATCATCAACTGCTAGGTGACCCAGGACAACTTGAGAAGGATCAGAAGGCGGCATTTGGTATTGGACGTTAGGAAATTGCATAGCTCCAACAGAAGGAGGTTGAACATAACTTCCGAAAGATCTTTGCATACAACAGGTTGTGCCTCGCTTGCATGTTGTAGATCCCAAGATTAATTCATTTGGAGGAAAGCAGTATCCATGCATATTTAAAGGCAGACACTGACCTGTGCATTGAACCGTCTTTGACGATTGCTCAGTAGAACGTTTGATACAACATTTAGAATTCAGGGGACAAGAAAATTGGGGCAAGATTTGTTCACAGAAGAGGGCATTCGAAGGGTGAACGCAAGTACCTGGGCAGGTATCCTCAGAAGGGGAAGGGATGTGACGTTTGACCAAGATATTTTCTTCACTTTCATCGGTGGATGTTTCCTCATCCGCTATGAAGTAGTTGTACTTGTCAGTAGTCGCTTGCATGTCCTCTTCAGTTAGGCAGCAATCAGCTCCTGGAGGACAAGCATCTTCATTCGTCAGAACATAGTCGCATTCCCCACTAGAACCAACAGGTACACATGTACCAGGGCAAGTTTCAGTCGCATCAACAGATCTGTGCAAGTTCAACTCGTCGGATTCTTCAGAGAAAGCATAAGTATATTCTGGATTTTCTTCACCTTCTGAATAATAACCAGCTGTAGGGTCATCTTCCTGAACTTCAGATTCTGCCTCCGCTTCTTCATACATTTCCTGAGCAGTAGAACTGTAGCCGAAGGCATCTTCAGTTGTAAAATACTCAGCATATTCGGTCGTTGTTTTGCCGTCTTGATCTACACAGCATACAAGCCCGCTCTCACAGTCTGTATCATTTAAAGCTACGGAACAAGCATCTTCCGTCATACACTGTCCTGGACAAGCGATTTTCTCTGTGGCTGAAAGAAATTAAAATCCATGTCAAGTAATTCTATAGTCAAATTCAAGCTTTCAGCAAAAAGACACTAACATACAGCCGAGCTTTGTTGATAAACAAGCAGCTTCTGTTTTTGAATTTTTAAAAAAGGCTTCCAGGATATGAAGTATACCAAATCGAAGATCTATGAATATTTGGAATTAAAAATGAAATTTGGAGCTATAGTAGAGCACCAAGGATAGAAGGACACCAGTTTTCGAATACACAAGAATATTTCGAGTGAATAGGCAAAAATGTGAGACGATAACCTCCCCCCAACCTTCAAAAGAGATTCTGATAGAATTATCGAAAATCCGAGTTTGAAAAATCAAGAATGAAATGAACAAGTCATTAAGGAATTGGTAAACTCGGAAGCAAGAAAAAGTGGTCATAAAAACATAGAACACTTTAGTAAAAAATGAATATATTCAACGAAAATACTGTCGCAAGATAAACCGTTTGATAAAATTAATGTCTTGAAGGGCTAAAATAAAAAAGCCATACGATTTTTTCCCGAAATAATATTTAAAACGTCTTTGAAAGGCTCCCAGTACTTTCAGTTTTGGAGAAATTAAGTACGCTGAATAAAGATTTCGGTTAAACTTTAGAATAAGGATTTGCATTTTCTATTTGGGGAAGTTGGATAGTGAAAAGTCAGTTTTAATTCCTCAAAACTAAATCCCAATAAAAATTCTGCGAATATGCATAAAAATATTAAAAGCCCAAATCTTAACTGAGTTACATGATAGTGCAGTTTTATCCTTAAAACTGTATTTGGTAATAAAGAAAAATCAAGTCACCTGGAAAAATTTTTATCATATCAGAACACGTTTTTAGCGTCAACAAAAAGTCGTAGGCAAAGAAAAAAAAAAGTTTTACTATCTGCCCGAGCAGATCAATTAAGAATAAAACTTTTAATAAATAAAAAGGTTTAAATAAAAATAAGCTTTGCCATTTCGCTTACAAAATACCGGATTAAAAAAATACTAAGACAAATAAAAGCCCAGAAGAATGTCATTTTGAACACGCGATTACATGAAATGAATAGGAAATGCGATATTTTTTCAGACAATAAATGCGAGACAGAGTTATGATCGTTTGTTGGCAATACCAGAGTTGCCGGTCCAATGAAACAAGTAAAATGAATTAAAAAACAATTTAATTTGTCCGAACAAGTGGGGCTTGTGCCATTCAAAAGATATGTTCAGACGCGATACATTGAAATATGCATAGCAGATTTCATTTTCATCTTTAAGGTTAAAAAAGTAGATACATTTTTATTTAAAGCGAACATGAAAAAAAATTAAAAAAATCCTCAAATATGCCCAATCGAATCCACCATTCCCTCAAAAATTAGAATTGCATTTCCAACCATAAATAGGAGATAACGATTAAACAAAAGATAATTCTGCAAAACAAAAACATTTTCTACATTAGTATTAATACGACACGAAGCACAACGTAAATAGATGAACCAAAAGAAATTTCAATTCAGGTCAAGATCGCAGTTATAACCAGAACTTCAAGTATGTCTTGAAGATGCCGAAGTTTCATTGCTGTTCATGCATGTTTTCCGCTGAAAGACCAGCAATTCCAGAAGTGAAAATTTGAACAAAGAACATAAAAAGGAATAAAATCATTTCGGTTGTTATAGAAGTGCTAACCTGTCGATACTCCCTTCTAACGTAGATGAATCTCTGCATTTCCAGCCCTATCAGTACCCACATATTTAAAGGGTCTCTTCTTATAGCAATTTACTTTAGAAAAATTAAAAAACTACTGAGAATTTAACAACGAACTATATCTTACCAGATTCAGAAGCAATGGTAGTGAGCTCAGCCCCTGCGCATGTCTTCAACAGAGCAATGCAAACAACCAGAATCGGAAGAACCATTTTTTTTTTTTTTTGAGTGAGGGCGTTATTCAACCTCACTGGAAAGACCTGTAAAACACTTCTGAAGATCTGGCCTGCGATTGCACTTTTTATGCCAAATTCTCAGCCAGAAATGTATGCGTGCACCTCTCATTACGCATGTCAGAGTGCTGCGCCAAAAATTGTGCGCCTTGGCATATCCTTGTTCCAAAATAGCATTTTCTAGTTAATGAATAACTGTGCTTCATCCTTAGTTATGTTCAACAAATTCGGACATTCGCTGCTGAAACCAACCGAAAGAAAATTCAAGTTTTACAAAATAAAATACTTCGTATCATCACCAATCCTCCTTTGTTTATCCAGAATGATATTTTATACAGTGATTCTAAAACTTTAAAGCTCGATGGATTTATCAAAGAACTTTCAAGAAAATATTTTAATCAGTTGAAAACTCATGAAAATCCAACAATCAAGGAACAAATGAACTGTGTTCATTGCTGTGAAAGATATGCATTTCCTTATTCAACTATTGAATGAACTTTTCCACTTACATCACCATAGCTTCTTCCGAAACTTAAATTGCTTCTAAAGAACTGCTTCAATTTTCACCTTGAAGATATTTCAGTAAAAACTTTTCTACTGAAAGGATTCACCGATGGTAAATTACTTCTGATTTTCCTCTGATGCTTACTACCCCTAACTGAGTAGAAATGCCTAAGCACTGCATGCATCTGATTCAAGAAAGGAATATGTTTCAATCAGTTGATTCTAATAGTGGTTTTGAACCTTTTTCGTCCACAAATTTTACATTCTCTTTGATTTTTTTTGGCAAAAAGAACTAATCCATGTCAAAAGGTCAGACCATCTCTGATTCTAAGTATTGCTACCCATTGATCTGTGTGATGATAGGAAAACTTGGTTAAATTGAGCTTCTCTTTTCATCGATTCTTCATAAAGGTAAATAAAATATTTCAATTTCTAGAAAATTTATTATCATTAACAAATATGATAAGCATTTTTTGGAAGTTTTTCCTTCAAAATATGATTCTAATTCCTTTTTATTCTTGTTTTAATAAAAAAGGAGGAGCTTTAGCAATTTAAATGATATGCACAATTAGTTAAAAATCAGTTAATTTATTATTTATATTTATTTTTAGATCAGTTCAAATACATTCTAGTAGCTTAAGTAAACTCAATTGAATTCTCAAATGATTTGTTATATTGCCGGAATGTTTGAAATTTAAATGGAAATCTGATGTAGTTTCTGAAGAACAAAATTCTATAAGATTTCGAAGCATCTTTTTAAATATGTCTATGTATGTGTCTACTGAAATATGTTTGTTTCTTTGATAAGTTTTGCTTAGATTTACAAATAAGTATAATGGTACTGCATTCAAATAAAGTTTCTTTTTCAATTGATAATTCGTTTGAAATGTTGATCAATTACCGAGAAGAAGGATAAAATAAGCCAGATTTCCAACATTTTTAAGATATAAACATAGAATACAAGAACAAATATAAATATAAACATAGAATAGCAAATATAAACATAGAATACAAGAACAGCATTCTTATGTTTCTATGTGATTTACTTCTGTGTTTCTATTATGTTTCTCTCTGCATTGTTTACATTATTTCTTAGTTTGTATAAATTTTGAACAGGTCAAAATTTAAAACCTGATTATAATTAAGAATTTATAGATTAATATTGTTCTTATCAATACAAATTTTCAATGCTCATTTTTGTTTCGCTTCAAAATATTCAGCTTTCAGACTGATGAAATTTGTTTTAATATTAAATCTCAAATATATTTTAAATATATAAACTATAAAAAAACTAAGACAAAATTTAATTTTTAAATAAATAGAAAGATAAATCATTTGCCTATTATTCCTAAAAGAAATAAAAGCATTCACTTCATCCTGTTTGCAACTTCCAGATTGCATCCACTTTGTTTTTGTACAACTCTAAATAGTTAATACATGCGAAAATTTACTGAAAGTCATAGGTGCAAAACAAACTTCTGTTACAGGACTCCAAATGTAACTATGGCAAATCTCAACATCATTATCTACAGTTTTGTGATCATAACCGACTGATTCATTTTTACCTTAATATCGCAGTTAATAATTAAGGAAATTTCAGTATTTGCCCTAGAATAGGACCAGTTTCCCCAAAATAATGTAATTAGTACAATCTCAAACGCATCTCTACCCGTTTTCTTTATATTTTAATATCGTCCGATGTTTGCATTTAGGATGACAAGCTAGAGACCGAAATTTTAGTCATTTCATACCTAACCGATTATTCTCCTCCTGCAATTATAAATTGCATATAACCACTATTTTGACCTTTAAAGCTCCTTTACCGTCCGAAGTCACCCCTTATGACTTTTTCTCTTTTTATAGACAATAATGGTAATAAGACAGGTGAAAATATTATTTTAATTAATGTATGCCACCCAAAAAAAATTAATCGGCAAATTCAAGCCATTAATTAATTTGTCTCTTCTATAGACAATAACAGTAGTAAGAAAAGCAAAAATATTAATATAATTAATTTGATCCTCCCACCTCAAATAAATGCCTCTATAAATCCAAGTAATTACGTTATGACTCTTCGTTGTTTTCTGTAGATAATCATAGTAAAAAACATAAAAAATTAATGTAATTAATCTATATCTCCCGAAATAAAATTCGTCTTTACGTTCAAGTCATCAGGTAATGACTTTTCATTTATTTTTACAGTTTTTTATTTTATTAATACAGTTCAGAAGAAGAAACGTGAAAAATAGCATAATTAATCAGTGTCCACTCAAATAAAACCATCTATAAATTCAAGTCATCGCTTTACAGTCTATTCTGTATATTTCTATAGTCAATTACAGTAGTAAAAAGTTGGAATGCTTTAATATAATTAATCTATTCTTCCCCAAATAAATACATCTATAAATTCAGGTCATCAAGTTATGACTTTTTCTTTATTTCTATATACAATAATAGCCGTAAGAAACGGAAAAAAATGTAGTGCATCTATGAATTCAATTCACAACTTTATGATTTTTTGTGCATTTCTATAGAAAATAATAGTAATAAAAAACGCGAAAACAATAATATATTTAATCCATGCTTCCCCAAATAAATCTTTTTGTCTATTTCTACAGACGTGAAAAATATTATGTAACTATGAATTCTTGACATATAGATCATTATAGTCCATGACAGTTATAATAGTAATAAATGTGAAAACAAAAATACAATAATTAATCCACGCTTCCCCATATAAATATATTTTTAATCTGTTTCTATAGACACAAAATATATCTGTGAATATTATGAATCAAAATATCATCTATGAGTTCAAGTAATCACGTTATCACTTTTCGTGTTATATAAATAATAGTGACAAGAAATGTGAAAGAAATAATACATGTTAATCCATCCCCAAATAAATGCATCTATAAATTCAAGTCATCTCGTTATGACTTTTCTGCTATTTCTATTGATAATAATAGCTGTAAGAAAAGTGAAAAAATAATATAAAGCATCTATGAATTCGAGTCATGATGTAATGATTTTTCTAGCATTTCTATAGAAAATAATAAAAATGTGAAAACAATAATATAATAAATCCAAACTTCTCCCGATAAATCTTTCTTTTCGTCTATTATTACGTAAACGCTTTTTCGTCTATTAAGACGTGAAAAAGTAATATGATGTAACTATGAATTCTAGACATATATACTATAATAGTCTATGAAGTAACAATAGCTTTCACGCTATATAGCTATAGCGTGAAAACAAAAATAAAATAATTAATCCACGTTTTCCCATATAAATATCTGTTTTGACTATTTCCATTGAAAAGATATATCTATGCATGATGAATCAAAATATCATCTATGAATTCAAGTCAACACGTTATAACTTTTCGTGTATTTCTAAAGACAGTAATAGCACTAAGAAAGGTGAAAAAAATAATATACTGCATCCATGAATTCAAGTCTTAACGTTATGACTTATTGTGGATTTCTATAGAACATAATAGTAATAATAATCGCGAAAACAATATAATTAATCTATGCTTCCCCAAATAAATCTTTTCTTGTCTATTTCTGCAGACGTGAAAAAATAATATACTGCATCTATGAACTCAAATCTTAACGTTATGATTTTTCGTGGATTTCTATAGAAAAAAATAGTAATAATGAAAGCGAAAAAAATATAAATAATTTATGCTCCCCCAAATAAATCTCTTTTTTTTTCTTTACTTCTACAGACAAGAGAAAATAATATAATTCATCTATGAGTTATCGATATATATACTATTCTAGTAAATAGACAATAATAATAGTGAAAACAATAATTAGTCAAAGCTCCCCCAAATAAATATATATTCTTTGTCTATTTCTATGGACAAAAAAAAGGTATATCTATTAATGATGAATCAAAAAATATCTATGAATTCAAATCATCAAGTTATGACTTTTCGTGTATTTCTATAGACAATAATAATAGAAGTAAGAAATGTGGAGGCAATAATATAATTAATCCATGCCCCCCAAATAAAAACATCTATAAATCCAAGTCATCACGTTATGACTTTTCTTCTATTTCTATAGACAATAACAGTAGTAATATAGTTAATATAGAAAAGTTATCGTACAGACAACAGAAGTCATCTTCCCAATCTTCAGAAAATAGATTTGATCCCAGGAAAAGCGCTGACGAATGAAATGTCATCAAGATGAAATGAGGGAAATCCTTTTCCGATGACAGAGAAAGTTATTCTCCGAATCCAAACTAATGCATCGCTTTTCACTCATGCGTCAAGACATTTGGTTCCCAAAAGCTGTTTAAGATTACTCGCGAAGCATTCTTGAAAGATGCATTCTGTATAAGGCATTGTTGACTCTCCGACTGCGATAAATGCTGTCTTATGGTTACCAAGGGAGCAGACGGAAAGTCTTAGAATCCCGATGCTAATGCATTACAAAGTGACAAAGTTATTCAATTCGAAATTGTCATTTTCCATAAGGGAAGGGAATTGTATGTCTAGATTGCAGCAGCGGAGATGGATATTTTGAGTCCTTGAGGATAAGGAAATTCTCGAGTTAGCACTTCTGGATTAAATGAGTTTGAATAAATTTCAAGTCTTGAATGTGAAGCATTTCGAAATCTTAAATGAATTCACGTAATATAAAATTATATTTCTAGTTTCCAAATAAACTAAATTATTTCTTTGTATCTTGTCCAAATCTTTAATCAGTATATGTTTATAATTTCTTAGTTAAAAATATTTGCACGCTAAAGTTAGTTATTTCTCTAAAAAAACTATAATCTTTTTCTTTAATTTTTTTCTAAAAAATATAATTTATTTATCTAAACACTTAAAAAACTATTGAAAGAAAGTATGCTCCAAGAGAAAACCAAATTTAAAATGTAATAAATTTTAAAATTATTATTTGTAAACATTTTAAAGCGTCTATATTGGTATTCTAGTATTTAGATTATAATATTGTTGTGTAGTGTACATTCTTGGATTCGAAAATCCTCTGAGATTCTGTACACGTATCAGCTGGTGTTTATTTAATCAAAAAAGATGAAAGGAGGAGATGTTTACAATTAGCAATTGAGCGAATTCAGATTATTACAGAATCGGCAGGTGTAATAATCTCTCATCTTCTGATTACCACTCTTTATTTCGAAGTAAAATAATCGAAACGTGATGATCCCGCTATTACGAAAAAGAGCATCCCTTCTGAGGGACGACACAAAAGAGGATGAGTTGCATGGTGGTTAAATCTCATAGCCCTTTAGAGTACACAATTAGGTAAGAGTTTGGCCCCTCCCATCGATGACGAGACTTACTTCCTATTGGAAGGGTTGTACCGTGGATGAGGATGAGATGCTTCGGGCATGGTGCTTAGATCTCACCATCTTATAGGGTACAAAATTAGGTAAGAGTTTGGCTCCTCTCATCAATAACGGGACTTACTTCCTATTGGAAGGGTTGTACCGTGGCCGGTGATGACTCTTAGGACTCAACCACTGTTAACGCCAGTGTTGCTGTTGTGGCGGTCCAGTCATTCAGTTTTGTGATTTATTCTGTGTACATTCGAGTGAGTTGGAGAGCCAGGTATGACTATCCAGTAGCAACATTTTGTTGAATTATGTAAATTAATGTCATTTGGCCCCGATTATTAAGGGATATTAAGGGATTTAAATGCAGTATTTATTTATGAATAATGAAAATGAATTAAAATATATTTTAACCCCTTAAACATTTTTGTTTTTTTTATGTTATTAGATTATGCTTCCCCCTTCGGAAATGTGCTACCTAGCTAATTCAATAAATAATCCACAAAATACTTGAAATGTCTCTTGATTATTTGTATCGTTTTTGTCAAATTATGTCACCTTTAAATGGTTTAATTTCAGCTTATAAATGTGGGAAATGGTAATTTCAAAGTCCAATTGAAGAACAGACACGACGATGAAAGGCTATATAAATTATATTAAGAGTTCGTCGATTTCAGAAATAAATAATATAGAAAGATCTGGCTGATTTCCAATTGTATTAACCTCAATTATGATCTAATGATTGTCGTTTCTTTTACTGAGAAATCAAGGAAGGAGGGGGAGGAAAAGAAAAGAGGCTCATACATAATTTAATAAAGCAGAATCGAGAAGCAAGATAACTCGTTATCTCCTGAATGTCATTGATGAGTCAGATGTATTAAATCCTTAATTTGTCTAATTTCTATTTTAAAATTAGATTATAAATTTTAATTTGAAATATTTTAAATGAAAATTCATAAAATACTTGCATACATATAGGGCGGCTGGGATAGACTGGGTGGTAGAGCATTGGACTCGTATTCCTTAAGTTGCGTCTTCGAACCTGGCTGGTCGAAGACTCTCCGTGTGTATAGTGGCTGGAGCACGTTAAATCTGTCGTGGTCCCAAAGTCATCCATGTCAAGAGTAATACCAATGGGGATACTGGGTCTGATATGATTGTTCTGTGTTTCAGATATAAATTATAATCTGTGGATGAATAAGCACCCTCTAAGAAGGTTTTTTGACGTGCCTGAGCTAGAAGTTAGACTTCTGCCCTCGGTTGATCAAGGATCCATACCCTCAGAAGCTACTTCACCAATCCTTCCACTGTGAAGCGAAACACGATAGCAACAATAACTTGAAATTTATGTAATTTTTGTATTTAATTATAACATTCAATAGTTATATTTTCAATATGAAAAAAACCGATGGTTCGATGCACACAAGACAGGACGACAAATTAATAAAGAGTGTTAAACTCTTGCATGGGATGAAAATATAGTCTAAATTTATATGGTAACAAAAGGGAAATTATTGAAAAAACCCCAATTTGGGAAACATGGTATCAAAAGAACAAAGATAAAACTTTAACGTTAATTATAGCAAAAAAAATATCATTAATGAAAAGATCACTCAATATAATCAATGGAATAGATGGCGATTCATCTAAAGAGAATAAGGGATAAACTTCAATTTTCCCGCACGTGAATTTTTAAGATAACAGATAACAAAAAATGTAGACATGATTATTCATATAAAAAGTTCTCTTTTCAAGTGTGTTATTAAGCCAAAATTCAATTTAAAAAACAGAAAGAAATGTCTGATCTTTAACTTTCTCGTAAATGAAGCCTATAAAGGTAAAATATTGTAACCTATAAATATTCGAATTTAAAATTACAGTGAATTTCGATATTTCAGATTCCCTCTGTTTGGCATTGTCTGTCTGTCTTTAAAACAATAACACAAAAACGCTTTAAGTTAGACTGATAAAGTTTGGTATCCGTACATTAGAACAAAAATGCTTTATTTTTGCTACATTTTTAATGAATTTTGTCTAGATGATTGAAAAGAATAATCTATAAAATATAATGAAGTGTATCTATAAAATGTAAATATAACTTTTTAATTAAACATAAAAATCTAAATAGATAAAAATTTGGTACATAAGTTTAGCATCCAAGATGTAGATAGATATCAAGTTATGGACCAAACCTGTCAAAGGGTTGACCATCTTTCAATCTGTATTGTGTTGTTGTTTTTACTTATGGAGCTTGCCATGGACAAGCTCCCTGCTGATACAGCGGCAGATTTAAGCCGAATGAGCGTCTATTGTTTTGGAGTAGCTCCAATTAGGACCAAGAATATTACTTAGCTACACACACACACATCACATTCGCTTGCACAGCCTCCTTTTTACAGAGGGGCACATTCACTCATCTCACAGATAGCCCACAGAAGAACAACCACGCCCGATCCGGGACTCGAACCCGGGAATCCCAGAACACGATGAGAAATACGCGCTACCTCTGTGCCAGAAAGCCGGCATGCAAAGATAATAACTCAAAAATGCGACAACTTAGATAAAGGAAATTCAGTATATGATCTTGCAACTATTAATTTTATATGAAATTTTGGTTATTATGAATTGGGAAAAATGTATCTAAAATACATATTTGATTTTCGAATACTTACGTATTAACCGCATGGCAGGGGAAAAACATATGATATATTAAGAAAAGAATAGATCCACTGCAAAGTTCCATAATTTATAACTAGTGTTTGCAAACACCAGACAAAGACTTCGTGACCTTATGCAAATTACATAACTGTATATAGAAAGAGGAGGATAACAACTTTATCCTCCTCTCTCTCCATGAATTGTTCTTATTAGCTCTCTCTCTCTCTCTCTCTCTCTCTCTCTCTCTCTCTCTCTCTCTCTCTCTCTCTCTCTGTGTGTGTGTGTGTAAATTCTGGTTTAATTTTTCAATAATTAATAAAATACGTTTTCTTCATTCATTAAGTTTAAATCAATTTATTTCCATTTGTAATGGATGACATTTGATGTTAATACAGTTTTTTCAAATATTAATTCATTAATTTTTTATTAATTAATTAAAAAATAACTTTTTCTCCAAAAAGCTTCATTTCCGCACCGACAAATAAATAATGAATTCAGTTTATTTTTCCCCAACCTAATGAGTTTAGGCTTAACATGTTTTCAGTTGATTATTTCAAACGATTCTGTTTTTCTTCATGTTGATGTTTCATGACTTTAAAAATAAAGTTTGTTAATTAATCGATTTTTCATATTCCTTTTGAACTATTATCAAATTAAAAAAAATACAGAATAGAGTAAATTGAAAATTTCTAATCTGTATTGCGCTACCTTTACTGGCATAGATAATTCACGCATTTGTAGTGCCTCAATATGCGTTGTATCCTCAACCTCAATTGAATGTGTTCTAAGTCTTTTTTTTATCAATTTTAACTTATATGAACTTGATTTTGTTTTGGTCAGGTGTATTTTATGATCAATTATTTATATTAATTATAATTATTTAATAAAAAGTAACTAAAATAAAAAAATTTCTTTATTGATCTAAGTTGGAATTGAATTGAAATTTTTTATATATATTACTTATTATTATGTTGCGTTGTATTATTAACCCTTCGCACTCCGATTCTGCCTCTGAGGCACCATTCAAGATGGTGCATCATTTTGACGTTTTATTTATTCTTTTTTTTAAATTTAATTGCTAAAAACGCCTACATAATGGTTAAGAGATGTAGATTCCTTTTTCAAAGAAATTCGACTTAAAAGAATCGTGCATATTTATTTTTCATAACTATAAAGAAATCTTTGTAGTAGGTGAATAATTTTGCATCTAATTATTTTTCGGAGTGCAAAGGGTTAAAATATTTTGTTAAGTCATGTAAAATTGAAGACTTTATATTTTAAATATTTTGTTATTCAACTGGATTTCATTTAACACAATATGATTTTAATATAAAATGTTTAATAATCGAAAAACTAATCGAAATTTTTATTTGCTTTCTCTTTCATTCATAATAAGTGCGTTTAATAAACTATGAGAAAAAAAATCATTTATCATTTTTTTTTCGTTTTATTACTCAATGAAAAGATTGCTGAATCATTTGTATAAATTCCAACATTTCCTTTAATAAATGTTTTCATTTGGAACTAATTTCATCAAATAAATGTTTTCAATTTCAATTTTCTTTCATTCGTTTTTTTATTACCCATTTCCCCCTTATTTAAATAATAGATCGAAATAAAAAGGATTTTTTCCTTTATTTAAATACTTTCGCTTTAATTATCATCAGAAATATTTAAAAGCCATCTTTCTGAAATTTAAAACCATATCATGAAAGAAGCTTTTAACATAACTTTGAAAAAAAACATCAGAAATGTAAGAATAATAAAAAAATTCTTTTTGAAAAATTTTATGGAATGATAAATTAGAAGATGTTTCATTTTTATTAAAACCCTTTCTCTTATTTTTTTACCACTTTTTAAATTTAATTTCTTTTATTTAAGTTCAAAGCTTTTCCTCGTTTTAATAAAAAAGCACACTTGTTTATGAATAAAAGCTATTCGTTTTCTAAAACTGACCTTTACAAAATTATTTTTTAAAGTAATATTATATAAATAATGGCTAACTTAATTATTGCCAAATAAATAAGTATCATTTGTTTATAAATGTATATTATGAGCAATTTTCAATATGCTAATAAAAATTATTCATCATCATAAAAAATCATTACTTCAAAGCTAAAAAAATTCATGCGTAGAATACAAATTAACTTACAACAGTCTCATTGATTTTATTAAAAAGATTCATTTTCTACATTAAACACTTCTTTTTGTTAGTCTTTCCATTTTCCTTATCTCAGATTTTGGAAACAAAAATTTAAACGCATGCATTATTAATGTGTTGTTGTTTCTTATGGCACTTGCCATAGACACCGTCGCTGAGGTAATAAGGGATTTAAGCTTAATCAGCGTCTCTTTTTCTGTAATAGAGCCAACTAAGACCAAGAGTACGAATTTTTCTACTCACTCAATCACATTCGCTTGCACAACCCCTTTTTACAGGGGAGCGCATTCTCTCATCTTACAGACAGAACAAAAAAGAACAACCATGTCCAAACCGGGACTCGAACCCGGGATGCTCAGATCACGAAAAGACGGGCTACTCTTAACCGAAAACACCGTTATTATCATAATTATAACGAATAATACAATTATAGCTTATTAGAACTTAGAAAGTGCGAATTTTATCTTGTGAAAATGCTGACAAAATCAAAGTGCTTCTTGATGGGCTTCAAAATGAGGTTTTGCCCCAAATAATAATGCAACAACGATATCATTTGAGATTTGTAATGCATATGGCTATGATGTACATTAATTCCATCGCCAGGTCAAACAATCTCACCAAGACTGGCATAAAATTAAGAGAAAAGACGATACGCAACCGTCATCTTCGTCAACTCAGACCATGGTTCAAAATTACGAGATCCTTTCCAAAATAACTCAAGTGTTGCTTTACAAGGGGGCGTTAATATATAAACTAAACAAAATGTGGGCGTACTTCCATATACTTAAAGCTTAAAGAATTAAAGCTTTGCGTTAGAGTTTTCATAAATGAACTCTCAGACAAAAATGTGCTTTTCTGGCAAGAAAGATCTTAATCGAGGAGATTGATCAAAATATCATCAGTAAAAAAAGTGATACTATATTTAAGAACTTTGTTATAGAGGTTTCAAATAATCACACAAGATTAAAATATATTTTTTTGAAAAAAGTTAATGCATTTTATAAGGTAAATAATTTAGCCGTTTGAGTGCGGCGAAGCGCTATTGCGCTTCACTTGCCGTAAAGGTAAGTATTCGTCCGCACTCAAATGGTTAATTGAACTTGCATTTAGTTCAAAAATTCACAAAAAAGTGAAAAAATGTAGTTTAAAAAATGTAGTTTAAAAAAGTGAAACTACATTTAAGAAAGCTGTTAGTGATATTTCAAATAATTAAATAAGAATAAGATATTTTTTAAAAAAATACGTTTTATAACATAAATAAAATAATTTAATTGAGCTTACATCTAGTTCAATAATATGCATCTAAAATATAAAAAGGGATTTCAAAGCTTTACAGGTGAATTAACTGGTTTAAAAAATTTAACTCACTCCTTCAAATAAAAATTGCTAAATTTAACTATTTAAAATCATTGAAAATAATAACTTTTATAATCTATAAGAAATCAAAATCTAGGCTTCTATAATTTCTAATAATCAACTAAATACAAAAAAATTATTAAGTTTTGATATTTGTTTACAAGATTAAAATGCCAATTTCTTCTGCCTTTGCTAATTTTTTTTTAAAACAACAGAATTGTTTTCAATACAGAAATAGAAAAAGTTACGGAAAAAGAAAATGCCCTTTTCAAAATATGTCAATATGCGATGTATATATACATGTACGGTGCTGCGTTCAATATAGACTGCTATTAAGACTCAACACTGTTTTTGTCATGGTTACTAGCACACAAATCCATATCTCAATAAACAAATTCATTCACAGACTGAAGTGGGGAAGCAATTTCATGTTCCTTCTTAGACTTCATCAATAAAATATAAAGGTTGATTTTTGTCTCGACAGAGGACTCAAATTTTGATAAACTGACTGAATGGATGTTTCATACTTTCCTAGAATTTTCCAAAAGTATGTGCCTGGTGTTTTAATTTTTCTTTAAGCTTTCTTTACCTTATTTTTGATATTTCTTCCTAATATTTTAGTAAATAAGTGCCTTAGTAGTAGTAGTTTTTGTAATGAAAAATTTACTTATCTTAATTAGTAATTATTCGTTTTGAAATATTTAAAAAATTGAAAATGACTGAAAGATATATTAAAATAATTATTTGATTCCTTTTTCAGAAAATTAATTCTTTATACATAATTAAAATGACAAAAATCAGTTCAAATTAAGCATAATATTTAAAGAAAGAAATCTCAGAAACAAAAATATTCAAAAATGAAATAATTCATTGACAATAGATATATTATCCTGATCCCTTCTTTTCATTAATTAAGTATTCTGGTTCATAAAGAAAAAAAAGGCTCCTGTATCCTCATTAATGATTTCAAAATGTTGAAAATGATTTCTTATCAGAATTATCTTCAATCGAAACAAAAAGATTATTTCAATTTTCTTACCCAACATATTAAAAACTCTTTTGTATCAAAATTATTAATAGTCAAATAAAGATCACGACTGAGGAATCAGACTGAAATTCTATTAATTTTCAACAGAATAATGAAAATGTCTTTTGTTCTATATTTCTCAGAGTAAAACCCCAAAGTTCCCCAATTACCGTTTCTAAATAATCATTTCTAATTCTTGAGGATTATATATTTGAATCATTTTTAATTAGGTAATATCTGTTTCCTTCTTTCAATTCCTACTATTAATTCACACTCTCCCTATATATATCTTGTTCAAATTTTCAATCGTTTATAAAATACTTTTTATTCGTCCACTCAATTTCAAATACATAAACTGGTAATTTTTTATCTTGTAGTGGATGACACTTGATATTAATACAGTTTTTTTTTTCAAATATTAATTCATTCACTAAATTTAATTAATTTTTAATACTTTAAATAAAGTTTAAGTGGTTTGTAAGGAAAATGGAAATCAACAAGCAAGTAGCTCAATCGATAAAATGCGAGGATTTTAGTATTTCTCACGCGTAGGTGATGAATACGAGTTCAATTCTTGTGAAAAGCAATAAAGTTTTTTCTATAAATTATTTATAATAATTGCTATTATTTAATAAAAATTTAACTAAAAAAATTAACTAACTTTGTTGGCTTAAATAGGAATTGACATTAAAAAAATTTGTAATACTTGTTATTTATTTGTTGATTTAAAAATGTTAGAAACTCTATATAAAATATTTTTTTAATTAATATGCATCTAATATAAATATATTCCTATAATTAGAAAATTCCTTAATTTCAAAAACTAACATGGATTAAATAACTTTTATTGCAAGAGAAATGTTTTAACATAAATAGAAAATTTTATTTATGAATACATCATTCTACTCTTACATGATTAAATTAATGAAATTTGATTGATTAATGATAAAATCAATGAAATTTATTATTTTTGTATTCACAACTAAATGTGTAGTTGTATCGATTTTTAAATCCAAGAAACCAACCGGAAAAGTTCCAAAATATCTTCACTTTTACCCTCGATATTTAAGCATTGTTCGAAGACTATGTTAGACCAAAAAAATGTACTTAAAAAGGGTAATTACAAAATAAGTTCTAATAAAGAATAATTCGTAGAAAGAAAACTTCTCGGGGTTTTTTTTCTATTCATAGTGGTTGTAAAAAGTCCAAAGTCGATCGGTTTTCAATTATTTTAATGAAACCACATAAAAAAATCTAATTAATAGAACATTTGTCAATTAAGATCAAATATCTACATCATTAATTATATAATTTTGCTTTATTATAGTAGGAAGATCACTTTTGCATTAATGCTCAATTTAAAGGATAAATAATAAATAAATATTCGGAAGTATTAAAATAAATATATTGTATTTTCCGGAGTAAAATAAAGTTAATTGTTAAAGAACAAAGTAAATGATTAAATCATTAAAAACAAATGATTAAAAGTAAATCATTATTTGAATCCTTGTTAGAAGTAAGTGTATGCAAGAAGCAAAATATGTGCTTTATTTATTGAAACGAAGCAGATAAAAATTTCTTTTGATTACCTAAAAAATCTGTACGCAAAAAATATTTTTTAAATTATTCCTAATTACCCAAAAAGACCAATTAATTTTTTATACAACTGAAAACTTTGTGCTCATTTTTAATGACTACTTTCAATGCTTATAAAATGTTAATTAATGCTTGTAAAATCTTACAAACAACGGATATAATAGGATCTTTTTTTTTTGTAACTAAGGAGAAAATGAAGCATTTAAATTTTTTGTTCTCTTTGAAAAGAAAGACGCAAAGCATGAAAAAAAAATACATGAGTTTTTAAGCATTTTTATTATGGGTTCAAATGTTGTTGATTTTGTTCCGTAATTAAAGAAAACTTATTTATTGCTTTTAATTGGTCTTTTATCTACATTAAACACTTACTTTAAAACGGAATTTTATTAGCAGTTATATATTTAAGTTATATATTTTTACTTACTTGTATCTGAAGCATTCAGAGAGAAATTTTTCTAATCGTCAAGAACTAGCTTTGACCTCATTATTTTGACGAATCTTCTCATTTAAATTGACTATGAGTATGAAAAACCAATTTTTATAATCATGTCTATCTGTGAACTCATTAACTCAAAACGTTTTATGAGCTAACGAGATTATGAGAGTAAAGTAAAATATGATCTTTACATCAAATTTGTATATTTCTATTGACTTTAAATGATATTCATTCAGCGAAAGTCTGTTGATCTGGATGTTCGAGTACAATTGAATACTA
Organism: Argiope argentata; assembly: GCA_026289955.1. Taxonomy (NCBI): domain Eukaryota; kingdom Metazoa; phylum Arthropoda; class Arachnida; order Araneae; family Araneidae; genus Argiope; species Argiope argentata. The sequence continues at coordinate 61,958 of JAOUZG010042634.1, forward strand.
TATCCATAAAAGGAAAAAAATATGATTTAATAAAATGTGGTACACAGATTAGTATTTAAAATGTAGGTTCTTAATAAATTTTAACCCATTAACCGAGTTTGACGAAAGATTTCAATATCGAAACGAGTTAAATACTCGTTTGAAAGATTAAACCTTATCTATTAAAGGGGTAATCGTCAATTAATCCATTTTTCTCATGCATGTAAATGTGATAATACAAAAATGAAGCTGTTTAGATAATTGGAATTTGGTGTTTGAAAATTATTAAAAATTGTAGATCTGGTTCACATTTTGAACCAACTCAGTAGAAAAAAAGTTTCCAAAATGAGTATAATTCGACATGCGAATTTATTTGCTGTTGTTCTAGTGTTTCGCTTTACAACGGAATGAGAGGTGAAGTAGCTTCTGAGGGTTTGGACCCCTGAACAGCCGAAGGTGGAAGTCTAACTTCTAGCTCACAACCCCTTTTTTACGGGGTGGACTTCCGTCTTCCATTCCATTCATTCATCTACAGATATTAATTAAGATCTGGAACAGAGAACGATCATCTCTGACCCAGTAGCCATAGTGATATTACTCTCTACATGGAGGACTTTGTGACCACGATCAGATTTAACGTACGCCAGCCGCCACATATGCGGCAAGTCTTCAGCTGGTGGGTTCGAACTTGCAGCAGAGGGATGCGAATCCAATGAACTACCAACCAAGCTACCCCAGCCTAAGGAATTTAACTTCCTAATTGGGTTTTGCATTCTATTTGGATAATTTGGTATTTTTTTAATTCCTGTAACAATGTAATGAGCAGTTGGCATATTGAAACATTTCTAAGTGATTTTTGTTTTTTAAGCTATTTCATACTTTTACTTAATTTCTTATCTGACTGTATATCAACCTATTAAATCAAATGGAATAAGCTAGCTGGATTTAACTTAATCTGCAGATTTTTCTCTAGAAGTGTTGAATATGAATCCTATCAGAAGAATTGTTTTAACCGAAATTTACAATTTGGTATAAATTGTTGTCGAAACTAGAAACAAGTAATATAAAAAAATTAGGTCATTTATTACTTAGGTCAACAAAGAAAAATGTTATTTTAGTTACGTTTTTTAAATAATTAATATTAATAAAAATAATTTATTAAAAAATTATGGATTTTCTCAAGAATTGAACTCACATTCTTTATCTTCAGGTAAAAAATTCTGAAATCCTTGCATTTTACCTATTCAGCTACTGCCTTTTGATTTCAATTTTCATTACAAACTGCTAAAACCTTATTTAAGGTATTAAAAATTTATTTAATTATTGAAATTCTCTCCCTATATTATATATATACACTGAAGTGACAAAAGACATGGGATAGCAATATGCAAATATACAGATGGCAGTAGTATCGCAGCGGAAAAGTATAAATGCGCAGTTCGTATTCAAGAGCTTTCATTTGTGTTCAAGTTATTCATGTGAACAGGTTTTTCGTCACTTATGGCGGCACGACGAGAATTAACAGACTTTGAACGTGGAATGTTAGTTGGAGCTAGACGCATGGGTCATTCCATTGCGGATATCGTTAGTGAATTCAACATTCCGAGATCCACAGTATCAAGAGTGTGCCGAGAGTATGAAATTTCAGGCATCCCATCCCATCATGGGCAGCGCAGTGGGCGACCACCTGCACTTAACGACCGAGACCGCCGACGTCTGTCTAGAGTGGTCATTGTTAATAGACACGCAACACTTCGTCAAATAACTGCAGGTATCAATGTGGGACGTACGAGGGACGTGTCCGATAGGACTGTGCGGCGAAATTTGTCTTCCTTGGCTATGACAGCAGAAGGCCGACTCGAGTGCCTTTACTGACAGCACGACATCGCCTGAAACGACTCTCCTGGGCTCGTGAGCATATCGACTCGTCCCTAGACCAGTGGAAAACCGTGGCGTGGTCAGATGATTTACGATTTCAGTTGTTACGAGCTGATGGTAGAGTTCGAGTGTGGCGCAGACCCCACGAAGCCATGGACCCAAAATGTCAGCAAGGCACTGTTCAAGCTGGTGGTGGCTGCATAATGGTGTGGGCTGTTTTTACATGGCATGGACTCGGTCCTCTGGTGTAACTGAACCGGTCATTGACTGGAAATGGTTATGTTCAGCTGCTTGCAGATCACTTGCAGCCATTCATGGACTTCACGTACCCACACAACGATGGGATTTTTATGGATGACAATGCGCCATGTCACCGGGCCAGAACTGTTCGCGATTGGTTTGAAGAACATTCCGGACAATACCAGCGCATGATCTGGCCACCTAGATCGCCCGATATGAATCCCATCGAGCATTTATGGGACAAAATCGAAAGGTCCGTTCGTGCCGAAACTCCTGCAACATCCACACTTTCACAATTGTGGACGTCTATACAGACATCATGGTTCAACATTCCTGCAGAGGACTTCCAACGACTTGTGGACTCCATGACACGTCGAGTTGTTGCACTTCGCCGGGCAAAAGGAGGACCGACACGATATTAACAGTCATCCCATGACTTTTGTCAATTCAGTGTATATATATATATAGGGAAAGTGTGAATTAATAGTAGGAACTTAAATAAAATAGCAGAATGTTCTTGGCGCCATCTGTTGGTTAAAAGCTAACTGTTCACATATAAAATATTGTACATTTTTTAAATTTTATTTTTAATGAATTAATATGCGAAAAAACCATATTAACGTCTAGTGTCATCCTCTCCTAGTTTAACCTTAAAATTTTTAGAACTCACATCCCTAATAAAAGTAACAACATTGCACAAAAGTTTTGAAAAACTGATTAAAATTAAAGTAAACGTTATATAGAAAATAATTTGTCACTGAAAAGTTAATTTTAAAATATATAAAAGTTTGTTTACTTATAGCATTAAAAAATTGTACGCTTGTAAAATTTGAAATAGTATAAGTATTGGTATACTCCAAAATTAGATGGAAATATGAAATCCTTCTTACTCGATTCAACTCTTTTTAGGGAACATAGAAATTTCAAATAACATATTTCATCCTACTTGCTGTTAAAATCGCGTTGTCAATTTTTTTTTCGATTCTGTAAAGGGGTTGAAACAGTGCTCTATCAAATAAAAAAAAGAAACATCAGATATTATGTAAAGAAACTTTTATTCTTCAAAGCATTCAGATATTCTTGGATTAAATAATAAACTTTAATTTTAGAAACATTTGCGAATTGCACCGAATGCTTTTTATTATTATTACTATGAATTCATCTTTATTAAATAACTTTTTAAGTAGAAATAAAATAATATTAGCTGCATGGAAAAACAAATGGATAGAAAATGAAAATCCCATGTGAGACAGTTGCGAATTTTATTTCATAATGAAACGAAACAATTATTTTAATTTCGAGAACAACTAATTCTCTTTTTTTTTTCTAATTTCATGCAACTTCGAATCCCAAAGCACCATTAAATGCCTTTAACTTTATAGAAACAATAAATAAACTTAGAAAAATAACCTGCTTTGTTTGCATATAATGCCCAAAAATTGAATGAAGTTTTTATCCTAATTTAAAGGGATTTTATTTTCTATTCGAACTCAAACTCAGAAATTCCCTGTTAATTATTTTATTCCCCTAGCGCCCTTGAGTTATTAATTTTAATTAGTAAAAGCTAACAAACTAAATTTCGCTTAGCTTTACAGCATTTATTCAAGTTCTAGCGACAATTTATATTATATCAGTTTAATATTGTCTTTGGGAATATGTAGAAAAATAAGGATTTAAGTCTTTTAAAAATTTTCCAGGAGAATTAATTACGTTCGTGTGATGAAAAATTTGTACTGATTAATGAAGTTCCTTAAATGCTTTATTTTTTTTAATCTCAGAACTAATTTTCTTTCTTCGAGTTAATTTAATGCTGCTCTTTATAAATTGCTAACACTGCAGTTGGTATTTTTTTTTCAATTAATGAATTTAAAGTTGTTTTCATAAATTGTAACAGTGATTAACAGTTTTTAACAGTGACGGTAGTTTTTTTCCGGTTTTAATCTCAATGGATTATGAATAAAATGTTGACATGTTTATAAAGTGGTAGCAATTTCGATCAAAAGTGAAATGAAGAGCTATGTCAACAGTTGTAATGTTTTCAAACAACCACCATCTTGAATAATAACACTTGAGAATATTCAATTTTTGTTTTATACGGCAGGAAATAAAATTTTGTGATATGTTATTAAATTTAAAATAATTTCAAAAGCTTTTCATAACAAAATAATGACTTTTGTGGTGAAAAAAAAAGATTATATAAAAATGCTTATGTGCTGCAATTATGAATGGGATTCTCTATACTTCTGAATTTCTTTGACTTCTTGCAGATTTATTTCTTTATCTTAATATCGTCAGCACTTTAAGCTTTAATAATTTTGCTTTGGTTTTTATATTCTTGGTAAAAAAAATGTCTTGATCTTTTCAATACACTAATAATATCTAGCTTTAAAAAAGCTGTTAATTGTTTTTCTGTTATTGCTGGCTTACTTAAAATATATTTCATAAAACAATGTTATAGATCGTATAGAAATTTGTTATTAATTTTCCTCCTAATATTTATAAAAAGTTGAAATGTATGAAATTAATATTACATTAAAAAGCTGTGCTGTCATAAAAAAATGCATAACTGTATTTAAATTTAGTATAAAAGGGTAATAAATAAAGAGTTAACTTCTCAAATTTATAAGCAGAAAGAAAACACGTTAAATGTAATTTTATAAAAGTAGTAAGTCAAATAAAAAAAATAATCAGTGAGAATATACTACCTTCGGCATTCTCGTATTCTAAATCAATATAGAACGTTTTATAGTTCGTAGTAATGAGACGAAAACTAACAATGGACTTTATATGTTTTATTTCTTTCCTCCGATTTGTCCCAGAGTTTTAAATATTTCGTAAGATAGAATTTCATTTAACAAAAGCGTTGTTCTTTTGAATTAACACATTTACGTTTTCGGAAATGCGTAGAATTATAGACGACCAACATTTTAACGAATTTATCGTGTGACGAAAAGCTACAATTCAATCATAAATCTATATGTTTAGTTTTTATATGCAGCTATTGGCCAGTCTAGCCTGTTTGGTAAGCCATTGGATTCACATCTCTTGGACTCCGAGTTCAAACCCGACAGCCTAATACTCTCCGTGTTTGTGGTGGCTGGCATAAGTTAAATCTGTCGTGGTCCCAAAGTCGTCCCCGTCGAGAGTATTATTACTGGGAGTACTGAGTCAGAGGTGATCATTCGCGGTTCCAGATCTAAATTATGATCTGTGGAGGAATGAATGAACTCCGCCCCATAAAAAGGGTCTGTGACGTGTGTGAGCTAAAAGTTAGACTTCTGACCTCGGGTGCCCAAGGATCCATGCCCTCAGAAGCTACTGAACCTCCTTCTTCCGTTGAACACAAGAATATGAATACTAAGCTATTTGAATACTTGCTTTGTCGTGTACTTGGGAATTTGCGTAAATAACATATTTTCATAATCGACTTTCATTCAAAATTTTATAAAAATCACCAATTTAATTGAAAAGCCATGATCTTAAGTTCTTGGATATAGCTCTTTGCGTTGCGAGTTTACTGACGGAATCAATAAAAATAAGCTTTCTTGGTCCTCAATAAAGATCCGTTTCCCCTTGAATAAAATTGAGAACATTAGATAAGGCCAGGGATCTTTTCCAGGCACTGGTGAACAATAAATAAGAACTCTTGAACTTTGGTGTGAATATAAAATTTTTACTGAATATATCTTTGGTGATAATGTTTGGCATGATGTTAATATATATATACCCTAAAAGCGAATATGTATTTTGTACGTTTTTTTTTTCTCGTTCAATTGAAATTAATATTGGGCACATAATTTCAATTGTTGTCACAAGATCAAATTTGAAATTTCATCCATATATATATTGTTTCGTTGACCGGTTGTTGCTTTTACATGCATATGAAAGTACACATCAACATAAATTAACTATTTGAAAGATTTATTCCCAAAATTTGATTTTTTAAAAAGTTTATAGTTTTAATGCTAAATATTTGTACCAAATTTTATTTATTTTGCTCTGTATGAATTATAATTACAAATTCCTTTGTACTTTGTATTCTTTTGTAAAAGAAGATACACGCTCAATCTGGTTTAATTTCTTTCAAAAAATGTAGAGATTTGTCAAAATTTCGAGTTTTTTGACTTGTGAATTATTTTATCAAATAATTTTGCATATAAAGTAATGTATATGAGAATATAAAATTGCTAAGATAACATAAATGGAAGTAAATCTCATTTAAATATCTGTTCTGAAGGCATCACAGTTTTACTTCTAAGAATGAAACTATGTTTAGGTTGTCATAAATTTGGATAATAAAGTGACATATTTAATAGAAATGCTTTCATATTAGAAAAAAAGTAATCGAAGCTAGAAGAGGCTACTAAAGGGAAGTAGCAAGGAATGCGTCTCTCCCCTTTTATAGCCAATTTACATAGTTTGATTCCCCCTCCCCTCCAAAAGTGAACATGTCGTTATAGAATGTCATCTCATGCTTCTCTAGAAAATTCCTGACAAGTTGTCACTAATAGAAAGGAAAAAAAACTGAAGAATGAAGTTCGGATATTTTGTCAAACTATCTTGTCCAAGATCAAATTATTTCTCTTTTAGGGACTGATATATTCAAATCTAAGCGTTCAGCATTTTTCTAGAAGGGATGGAATATTTCGCCTATTTCAGCCTTTTATAATGACATTCTTTTTCCGACAAAAATGTGTTAAAATATTTTGAGGATTAAAATTGATTGAAGAAATCTTTAATTTGGTAAATACAATTAATTTTATTTTTATAAATTGACTAGCATAGAATCCAATTCAAATTATTTTGCTGTGATAGATAGATAAGAAATTGAAACATTTATCTTGATTTGTGATTTTAAAAAAATTGAAACACTCATCTTTTTTGAGATAGGAAATTGAAACACTTATCTTTGTTTGAGATAGGAAATTGAAAAACTTATCTTTGTTTGAGATAGGAAATTGAAATAAATATTTTTGTTCGAGATAGTAAATTGAAACACTCATCTTTGTTTGAAATAGGAAATTGGAAAAATTATTTTTGTTTGAGATAGGAAATTGAAACAAATATTTTTGTTTGAGATAGGAAATTGAAGCACTCATCTTTGTTTGAGATAGGAAATTGAAGCACTCATCTTTGTTTGAGATAGGAAATTTAAATAATTATTTTTGTTTGAGATAGGAAGTTGAAACACTTATCTTTGTTTGAGATAAGAAATTGAAACATTTATCTTTTTGTGAAATAGGAAATTGAAACACTTATCATTTTTTGAAAAAGGAAATTGAAACTTTTATCCTTGTTTGAGATAAGAAATTGAAATGCTTATCTTTGTTTGAGATGGGATATAGTGTTTTTAAGTTTGATATAATATACGTGATAATTAAAAATTTATTTAAAAAATTTCATAAAAAAGGCAGTAATACAGGGCATAATAATTTTTTTTCTAGAAATTAGTCATTTTTAATAAAAATAACAAGATTAAAAAATTATTTGTGAAATAATTTTTTCAGAAGAAAGAAGTATTTCCGTCACTTCTTTCCTCCTAATTAGTTTTAAATAGAGAAAAATTGTTATAAACAGAATTAACTTTTTGGAAAAATAACATAAAACTAATTATTAACGAAAATCTTCAGAGAAAATTTGTCATTTGATAATATTGCACAAAAAAATAATCACATTACCCATTAAAAAGAACATTACTGCTCGCCGTCACTCTCAGTTGAATTTAATTTATTACGTTTAAAAAAATTTCCATCATCGAATTTAATATCCAAACATTTTATACAATGCTGACATCATTTCCATTTGATGAAATCTATAAAAAATATACAAGAATCTCACAGATGAGTGGTTTTTAATAATGTGCTTGAAATGTCAAAGATGAAACTGGATATTACACGGAAACGCTCGCTGTGTTCCCCGTTTATCAATCATAAACCCATGAAATTCTTCCTACAGTCAAATACCATCTCTTTCCGAATCTACATTAAGTAAATATTCCGGAACGATTGGAACCGGAAATCGTCTCATTGAATAAACAGCATTTTGTGAGCTAAGTAAATTTTATTCAGGATGCAATAATCAGGAACTGATAAGAACCGTTTTTTCATTCACTCTCAGGGGACTGGAACAGTAAAAAAATATATCAGTATTGCAATGCTGCTCCAAAAAGTTGGGGGGGGGGGGATAGAATATAAAGTGATGGAAATCTGAAATAGATTGAGATAAAATTTTCTAAATTCCTTTTCTTTAAAAATAAGGTAGAATTGGATTTAAAGTTATATTTGTGATTCGCATGTTGAGTTTTGTATGAGCTTTTAATATTAACAGATAGGGGGTAAAATAGTTTAGATATAGTTTTTTTTTAAAGTTAGAGAAAAATAGATTAAGAAATTTGTGATATATGCTACCGAGATTTTAAAATGATTCTGCATTTTGAAGAACGAGTGAAAATTGGATTTTTGAAATCTTTTCTTAAAAATTGAATTATTACCCCACGCATCTCTGTTGTAACCATGACTTGAGACTTTATTTTTAAAAAATTTGGCAATAAAATTTTTTATCTTTGAATTTTATGTGTTAGAGGTATTTTATATTTTCCTATACGAAAGATAGGGTGTTTATTGTCTTTGTTGTTTCTAAATGGCACTTGCCATGGACAAGCCTGCTGAGGTAGTCATAGATTTAAGCCTAATCAGTGTCTCTTGTTTGTAATAGTACCTAGTAAGGCCAAGAGTACGACTTTTGCTATTCACTCATCGCATTCGCTTGTCCAGCCTTTTTTTACAGGGGCAGGGGGGGCACTTTCACACTCTTTACAGATAGCACACAGAAGAACAACCGTGCCCGAACTGGGACTCGAATCCGGGACTCCCAGATCACGGGGAAGACGCTCTACCCCGTGCCAGGACGCCAGCAGTATAAGGTGTGAAAATATTGTAATCGTTGAAAATAAATAAAGAAAATTTGAGATTTTGGTGGATTTCCACATTAACTTCTTAAGTCAGAAAGGTACATTTTTAGAAACTTGTCTATCTGTGAAAATGTTAAAAATCCGTTGCTTTAGTGATAAGGTCTCGTCTTCGGGAACGAGGACTCCAAGCTCAAGGATTTTTCCACTAAAATTCGGTTGTATATTTGGAACTATTACATAACTATGAATTGTTTAACAAATATATCTTCGAGTTAAAATGATGGCAAATTTAAAGATCGGCGGTCAACTAAGATATTGTCCTCGTCACCTTCACCTCAGTTCAAAATTACACAGTTCGTCTCAAAATATCCCATGCATTGTTTCCAAGCGAAACGTTAGTATGCGTAAACTAATATGAAAACCTTAAGCCAAAATGCTTTAAGCTATGCATATGAAATTTGGCATATATTATTTCTACTAAATTTGTATATTTCTCTCATATTTTGGATAAATTCCATTCAGAGGAAGTTCGTTTATCTGACTGTCCTATATTGATTAACGCTATAGCTACAAAACAAAAAAAATCGAAATGCATAATATTCGATAAACAGAATTGTCTTCTTAGAGTTGATCTGAACCAAATTTGGAACTAAATTCCTTAAGGATTAACCATCTGTCTGTCTATATTTACCTTGCATCGGCTCTCAATTTCACCACTTTACAAACAATACCGAACTTTTCATCCGGGCACCTCATAAGTAATCGTATAGAGCAGAGGTGGAGAAACTTTATAGATCAACATCCCATTTTTTCTATAAAAAATGTTAAATGAGATATAGATGTTCCGTCGAATAATTTTTACTTGTGATTACTGTAAAAATCATAAAACTAAATAATAATCCTTTATTTACTCTAAAAAGATACATTTTTCATTGTACAATAGTAAAGTTTTTAGTCATATGTGTAACTCAAATTAAATTAATATTAGAGGGACTTCGTTTGTTACAGATTAGAGGGTTTATATTAGGATTGCAAGATGCTACTTTTAGCAGAATGCATGCTAAATTGGAGTAATCTGTCAAACGATTTCTAAGAGTTTTTAATGATATTCATCTCTTAAAATGATGACTCACAGACATAGGTGGATGAAAATATGGTTAAAATAGCATAGCAACTAAATGTACCTGGAATCGAATTTCATGTTCCGGAAATTTCATTACTGGCATTTTTATATAATTCACTTGTTAATCTTTCTTTTTCAACCAAATCTGACTTTTTCCTTGTTTCAATAAATTTTTGAATCCATATTGAACAAGACTGAAATAAATCAGTTTCATTTCAAATTCTTCGATTTCCAACTAATCAAATTGGGACAAATCAATGAAGTTTATCAAATGAAGTCACATCACTGTACATAATAAACTTGAGAGTTTCCTATTATTATTTGAATTGAGAAAATCTGGCTGAAAATTCCTTGATTGACGTATCAATTACGGAAATAAATGCATCAATAACTTTTTCTTCGTCTGGTGTCTCGTATGTCTAAATCTTTGAGATATATATTTCAAATTTAGAAAGTACTTGTAGGTTGTTGTTTTTATAATATCGTTCCTAAAACATGAAATACAGAGTAAAAAGCGTGAATAAGATCCATCATGACAATAATTGTTTTATTTGTGCCTTGACGCTTTATCTATAAATTTTAAGAACTTCGAACGCATTTATTATTGTACTTTAGGGACTAAATAGTAAAATTAAAGTTCTTTAATTCTCATTGCATCATAGAATATTTTTATTAGGTTCTATCCACCAAGTAGAAAAATAAAAACCCATTTTTGAATTCCGATATTTAAAATGCAAAAAAAAATACAAATAATTACCTGAAAATGCAAATTAATCTTTTATTGCTATAGCATAAGATTTTAATTCGAGGTTTTAATGGCCACTTTTTATTCTATGTCTATAAAAAAACATCAATTTTGAGAGCTACATAACATCCAACAACTGTGTATATTGTTCAAGTTTCCCCACATTTTTTAGAAGAAGTCTGATTTAGGTTCTATCCACCAAGGAGAAAAATAAATACAATTTTTTTTTATTCCAATATATAAAATGCAGCGAAAATGCCGTTAATTACCTGAAAATGTAAATTAATCTTTTATTGGTATAGCATAAGATTTCAATTCTCGCTTTTAAGGGCAACTTTTTATTCTATGTCTATAAAACAAAAACATCAATTTTGAGAGCTACATAAAATCCAACAACTGTGTATATTGTTCAAATTCCCCCACATGTTGTAGAAGCACTCTGATTTAGGCCAAGAAATCGGCAAATCTTTGAAGTACATTCCCATGATTCAACCAGATAATATTATTTTATATTAGTAAGAAACTTTATACACCGAGTTGGCTTCAACCAACAAAGCCTCAAATTATCATTTACTTGAAGTCTGCAACGATATGAGGCCGACTGCTTTTGCGACTTTGTTTCTGTCCTCGTCCCTAAATTTTTCTTTAGTATTTTTACAATATTTCTCAGAAATTTGTAATTTCAAACAGACTATAAATATATTTTTGTGAATTAGCACAAGTCTTCAGTTTATCTCCAATAGCTAGCTTAATTAGACAAAGCCACTTTTCATTTAAATTTCAAACAGCTCACTGCCTCCAGCTTTCTTTAATTCAAGACTAAAATTCCCTATTATTATTAAATTCTAACCGATAATTGTATGACGTCTGACAACAGTTACTTTCGTTACATCTTCCACCTCATGCTCATTACACTGTTTAAATAAGAGGTGGTTATAGTTGCAGGGGCATGAAACGGTGTTGTGTGCTTATGTGACTAACGCTATCACATTATCAAGAGAGTTTAAACCACTCACAGAACACAATGCTTGTTGGAGAATAATGTAGTAGAGCTCAAGAACTGAATGCCCTACGTCTGTTTGAAATAAATTAATGAAATCTTCTTTTTTTTGCCTATCATATTTGGTGATCACCAAATATGATAGACAACATTGGAGCATCAGTCATACTGGAGCATCAGTTGCTGAAAAAAATTCTTTTCAAATCAATTTCTTTCTCAACAAGCGAATTTTTTAACAGCCGTGTGCTCTTTTTTCAATGGAATCAGAACATTCCCTTTTGTTCCTAATACTTCACAGCGAACTTTGTTATTTTGAACTAAATTGCGAACCGTTTTGATTGGCAGCATGCCCAAATTATAATGTCCCATGCCATCAATGACACGCGTACGAATGATTCACCATCTCTGGTCTAGAATGACTGAATGCCAGTACACCTCTTGTTCTTTTGCAAAAGTTTGTTTGACACGACCAATATGATTACCACTAAAATAGTATGTGCTTTTACATATGAATGCAATTTTTTTATATTTTTCAATGCATGTTGACTTCCATTTTCTCTAAATATTGTTACAAGTGGGTGAGCGTGCACCGAAGGAGAAAACTTTGGCGACGCTTCACAAGGAGCTTCACGCTAGCCGGGTTGGTTTGGCGAAAGGAAGAGTCTGGTAGCCGCTGGATCTTACAGGAAAGTCCGTGTGCTTTTGGGCGCTCGCTCGCTTGGATATATAAGGGACGTGTTGCCATAGTTCTGGAGTTAGTTTTTTTCCTCTCGGGAGAGAAGCGTCTCAGTGTATTAGTGGATTACTTTTCTTGCTTATTATTAGTGAGCTGTGTTTACGTTTGCTGTTAACGTTGTATTACTGAGCTCGCTGCGATTTACTGTTTCTGTGCTATACGATATCTGTTTTGCAGTCTGTGTTTATTTGTGCGTAAGACTTGTATTTACGCTGTAAGTGACTGTTGACTGCTGGATTGTGTTTATCTGAAGATTTACTTTATCAAGTCATCCTGTAAATAGCTGTAAATAAATTTGTTTGTGCTGTCCTCAAGTAAATTCCATTCAATCCGAACCCGCTACGCTAAAAACGTAACAATATATATAAAAAAAAACATTTTAATCCTATGGATCTAATAATAATTTCAAATCAATGTTTCATCGCTATTTTCTTTTGGTTAAAGAAGTTAATTAGGCAACTGTATGCAAATTTAAACTGTAGCAAAATATATTTTCAATGAAAGATTTATCAATACCTCATTATTTAAGGAAACAGATCGGTATCTATAAATTTTAAGAACTTCGGACGCATTTATGATTGTACTTTAGAGACTAATTAGTAAAATTAAAATTCTTTCATTCCCATTGCACCCTAGAATATTTTTTATTAGGTTCTATCTGCCAAGGAGAAAAATTAAAACACATGTTTTTATTCCAATATATAAAATGCAACGAAAATGCAGTTAATTACCTGAAAATGCAAATTAATCTTTTATTGCTATAGCATAAGATTTCAATTCTCGTTTTTAAGGGCAACTTTTTATTTAATTACTGGCATTAAACTCTAGAAAAAAAATTAGCAGCGGATCTATTTTTAATGAAAATAAAAGCGAGGCGTTTAAAACTTTTTCCGTTCATTGAAAAATTAAATGTTAAATAACAGAAAAAATTAGTTGAAATATTTTTTTAAGAATTTTTTTCAAGTAAAACGATTGCCTCTCCTCCACCTACATCCCACCTGCCCTTCTCCGAATAATTATCAAAAAAAATCGGGGGGTTAACTTTTAGCGCATTTATAACAGAAATTCAAAGAAAAACAACTTTAACTCCCAAAATCAACTTTCCTTTTTTAGCGAAAAAAAGTAGTGAAAAACGCTATTCTTAACAGTTAGTTATCTACTAGAAAAACAATTTATTTTCGCAAATTACTTGTTCGTGTATGTTCATTGTGACTATATAAAGCACACTGACAACTATGTAAGCTTTATATTCGAGTTTTATTTTATGTTTAACCAGGAAATAATGTACCCGCCTCTAAGTATCTGAATAGATGGAATCATTGGAATGCTGTGACAGCGTAGATAAGAATATGGTTGAATCCTAAGGAATATCACCAGCCACAGAATAACCCTTCTCGTTGGAAACACGTTTTTTTCATCGGTAGGGGTAAACATCATTTCTGTACAAGGTCAAGAGAACCAACTACCAAGTTGGAAACTTGTTATCTCCATTTTTAAACTGCCTCCGTCTTGGGAGGGGGGGAGAATTTAACAAGGAAGCAATTCGAATTCACAGTTTATGTAGTATCATAATTAATTTCATTATTCATGTAGAGACAAGCCTTTCAGCTGGTTGTCTGGAAAAATTGACGATACTTAATACCATTAAAATCTCTTAGGTTATGTTCTTGTATTCTTTAACAACATGCTTTTAACCATCAAAATATTATAGATACATACTTACTTTCTTCATATGTACACCTTTTAACAAGAGACTTTTAACCACTGCTAACTGTTGATAGAAAACATTGAATCTGTTTTCGGTATTTCTTCGCATTTGTCAAAAGAAAAAATCGTTTGGTGCTAAATCAGGCTTAGAAAGAGGATAGGGAATATTTAACTTTGATTTTTCGAAAATAATAAGGAACTGTATCTGATCCCACTAAACATAAACAGGTGCCACCAGCAGTTTTGTGAACAACATGCGAGTGACATCCAAAAAAAATATTCAGTCTTTCTAATAGATGTCATAATAAATGATAGTTTACTTCAATAATGCAGCCACTGGAGTGATGAAATCATTCTCCTTTTCAACCGCTTGTGTTTCCCTTTTAAACATTTCTTCAAGATGAGTTGTAGGAAAGGACAAACTCCGTGTAGCATTACATAATTTCATTTGATTGTTTTTCAGGCAAAATCAGTATTTCTTTGTTTTTATAGTTTGCCATATCCATTAGCATAGAAGGTGGGTAAACCAATACCTACTTGGCCGGTAACCAAAGCTACAGTAGTGACATCATAATCTTGAAACTTGCACCATCTATTCTTCGTTTATTTCTCTAAACATATAACATTAACTTAATTTTTATTAATTTTTTATCCTTTTTAAGAATTAAGATCATTTTTCAATTCCTACTATTAGTTCATACTCTTCCTGTATATATCTTGTTCAAATTTTCCATCGATTATAAAATACTTTTTATTCGTCAACTCAAGTTCGAATACATTTTTTAAAACTTGTGTTGTTGTTGTGTTGTGACCAATGGCACTTGCCTTGGACAAGCCACCGCTGATACGATCAGCAGATTTTAAACTTGTAGGGGGATGTAATACATCCATTTCAAATATTAATTCATTAATTAAAGTTAATTAATTTTTTAGACTTTAAAAAAAGTTTTAGCAGTTTGTAATGAAAATTGGAATCAATAGGCAGTAGCTTAATCGGTAGAATTCAAAGATTTCAGTACTTTTCGCGTGAAGTTGAAGAATGCGAGTTCAATTCTTGTGAAAATCAATAATTTTTTATGATAAATAATTTGTATTAATAGTAACTGTTTAGTAAAAAGTAATAAAATAAAAAAATTCTTTGTTGACCTAAGTAGGAATTGACTTTTAAAAAAATTATATTACTTGTTTAAATTTATATTATTATATTATTGTATAAGGGCACTTCAATATTTCTTTTCTGGTATTTTTAGAAAGAAATTTTAGACATTGCATTCTGTGCTATTGTTTTCAATTATTTTGTTTACAGAGTGCAAATTGCTCGAAAAAAATATCCATATCATTAAACCTAAATCGTTTCAAGAATTTATCATTTGAATTTTTAAAGACAAAGTTTCAAAACAAATTCCAGACGTCAATTGCAGGTTTTACCCAAATTAATCTCAACAGATTCGTGTTTTGTCGTCTACTAGAACCGAATAATTCATCTTCATTAAAGCAAATCACGTGGGCTGGTGAATGGATGACATCATTAATTCAAGTTTGGCGACAATTTAAGTTAAGGTTAGTCGACAATCTATTCCCACATTGTCTGGAATTGATCGATAAAATGTGTTAGTAACCATTCAACCCGTCTTCAACTATTAATATATTCATGCTATTAGTGTGTTCCTATATACTTTAAAAAACCTGATGGATTCTGTATCTAAAAATTTTTATTTTCTGTTACGCGAAAACTACAGACATTATAAGCGTTAAAATCATATTCATCTTAACTACATTAATTAAGAGGATCTTATAGACGGGGATAGGATGTTTCATATATGTTCATTGGAACTCATTTTCTATGAAGATGCCTTAAAAATGTAAGGTCGAGTTACACCCACTTCCAATACTGATAACTCTTACTAAAGGGATGGTTACTTGGTTCATTCATGAGCATTAGGATTGATTCAACTCTAATTTCCGGTGGTGCACTTATACAAATCTTTCGATATAGTAATTGGATTTCGTTTCCCAGGAATATATATTAAATCCATGAGGTCGAATTTTATCCACTTTCAAGAGTGGTAGCTCTTTCTAAAGAGGTAATTACTTGGTTCATTGATGAGCATTAAAAATTATTCATCTAGAATTTCCGATCGTGCACTTTCACAAATCTTTCGATATAAAAATAGGATTTCACTGCAAGGGAAGATACATTAAACCCAAACGGTCGAATTTTATCTATTTCCAAGAGTGGTATCTCTTACTAAAGGATTTATCTCGTGGTCGTCCATGAGTATTAGAAATGATTCATCTAGAATTTTTAATAATCACTTTCACAACAATAGACATTTAATTAACCTAAGAACCCTAAGCAATGTTCGGACATCGGAAATGCAGGTCAAATGATCTCGACTTTAGAGCACCAACACACACTCACATACATTTATCAGTATTATTAGTAGGCATAGACATAAGACATATTTGAAACATTGTAACAAACACTTAACCCTTTCAACGTCCTCTCCTGTCCTAGAAAATTTGTTTTTCACGGCGCTAGAACAAACAAAAATAGAAACTCGTGCAACAAATAAAGTGATTTAAACATTTAAAAGTTTTAAAATGTAGAGGAACACTTGAAGCTCCCCAGCGGAAATTTTACTTGAACTCATAAGAATGCGTTACGAGCGATGAAGGTTAAAAAAACTATTAAGCTATATAGTATTAGTGTTTTATTAATTTCCTTTAAAATATTTATTCCTTTTTATAAAT
>JAOUZG010042635.1:0-15238 GCA_026289955.1 Argiope argentata
GCATAACATTTTCTAATTTAACTATACAATGCATTACATATCGTTTGGTATGTCACTATTTTTAACTGGACAATGGAAAATACGTTCACTAAAATCGTCTGCATTGCTCTCTTTCTGTCAATTCTGCAGAAACATTTCCACAAGATTCATAATGTGTTAACATTCTGAGTATTAGATTAGATATAAAGTTTTAACTCTACTAATCTATTAATTTTACTTATTGAAACATTATGATTACATATCATGCCAACTGATGAATTTGTTATACAACTTGAGTGGCCTAGTCTTCTCAATCTGGAATTATCATCCCGAGTATTTGAATAAAAAAGATTAATTTCATAATATTTTCATTTTGACTAAAAAAGAAACCCAGATTTATTATTATTATTTTTTATTTTAAACATGAGAATCAAATTTAATATCAATCAACCTATTTGCTAGAGGTTTGTTAAAAATTATTTTAAAAAAATGATAAACTTTAAACTCTTCCTTTTATTTTATATTTTTACTGTCTCTTCTTTTTGCTTTTTAACTGCATTTTACAATCCGTTTTTATTTTTAAAAATATTCTGTAGCGGCAATTACTTAAAAGTTAGAATCTAAAAAAGGAATTCCGAAACATTAGTTTTGAGTATTTCTTACATCTAATATTTGCAATGCTAGTTAAAAATAATAATAATTGAAATCTGCTATCTAAAATTTCATTTTATCTTTTGAGAACATTTTAAGCCATTTTTTTGTCTAATTAATTTAAGTCATTGTCCAATTTAAAGAGGTTTGAAGCACTCATGTGACTATCAGAATACTGACTACCAGATATATCGAGAATCGTGCCAAGTTATAACTTTTTGTTGATGATAAGTCGCCAAGTGTGGCAACCACCTTTACCTTTTTCTTATAACTCTAAAAGTGGAAAATTAATGCTCTAAAAGGAATAAACTGCCTATTTTCTGCCCTTTCATTTTGTGGTTTCAAACACCTCAAACCAATACAACATATGTTCTCACATGATAAAAACATTTTAATAACAAAAAAAATGTTACAACGTTGCCATTGCCTTAAAATTATGCATTACAAATTAAATTTCTACTTTGAATCTAATTAAATTTCGGCTTTTCAATACTTTTGGCAATAAATTGACAACAATCTTATGCCTTATTTCCTAATAACTCTAAAAGCAAAAAAAAAAAACCATGCCTCCAAAACGATAAATGGTAAATTGTTGACTACGCATTTTGAGGCTTCAAAGACCTCAAACCAAAACAACATCATGCTCTCACATGATAATAATAATAATATTTTTACTTCTTTTCCATACATAGAAATTGTTTGAAGCACGAGGACTTAAATTTAAGAATTTGAATAAAACTAATTTTAAAAAACAGCGGGAGTGGTATTCTTAAAAGTTTCTTGCAGGATTTGTAAGGAACTTGTCAGGTCAAACAATCATACATGGCATCAGATCAGGGCCCCTAAATCGAATAAAAAGTTTATTTTACGTTTTCTTCTTTCTTCAGTAGTGAATCATTTTTTCATTACTGAAGCAGTGAAACAAAGGGCGGCCCCCAAAGAAGTTTTTGTCTCGGGCCCCCTTTATTCTAAATAAGGCCTTGAAATCATATTCAAATAAAAAACTTTCTTTCAATGTATCATTTTTAACAATTGATAGAAATCTGTAAAATTGATGTTTAGACTGTATATCAAATTTCAATCGTCTAGTTAAAGTCATTTTTGAGTTATCTTTGTCACAGACGGATAGATGGACTTTTTTTCTTCCCAAAAATGTGTTTTTTTTTAACTCTGGAAGGTCTAAAACATGCAGATTTATCAAATTCTAGAGTTCGAATTTTGACTATTAACCACTCGGGCATACAATGACGTGTCTGACACGCGCATCGAATTACTGAATTTTTATTTTCAAGTCTGCAATTAAGCAACAGAATTAAGTATTTAAATACGAAAAAATCAATTCGAAACGCTTTAATATCCCAGATGCTTTATATGTTATTTAAAAAAATCAAATTAACAATACATTATCAAAATAGGATGAGTTATCTAATTAGAAAGTAAAATAAATTCGTATGTCAAGTGGTTAACATACTTTATCTATATATGTATACTAGAAATTCAAAGGTCATGTTCTGAACCAAAATCAATTTTTAAAAGTCGCCCGTTCAACCTAATTTTTTCCATAGCTTTGGTTTTAACTGTGACTTACAGGCATTTTTTGTTTTTCCTTTTTTTTTAAATCGATAGTTGCAATTGTTTTGAATGACAGGCTACAAAGTAGTTTTCAACCCTTAAGGTTGACTATTTTCTTCATCAACAATTTGTATTGCCAATTATTTTTTTAATTAAAATAATGTATCAACTTCGAATTCGTTTTCTTCGTTATTGAAATTGTTGTTTCTTATGGTACTTGCCAAGGACAAGCTCACTAAAGTAGTCAGCGATTTAAGCCTAATCAGCGTCTCATGTTTTGCTGTAGGGCCAAATAGGGCCAAGAGTACGATTGAGATACTCACTTAACACAGTCGCTTGCACACACCCTTTTTACAGAGGGGGGGGGCACATTCATACACCTTATGAAGAACAAACTCGGGACGTCCAGCTCTTGGGGAAGACGCGTTCCACCTATACCAGGATGCCGCCATTGGAATTGTTTAAAGTACGAGGACTAAAGTTTAAGAATTTGAATAACAATAATTAAATGAAGATGGGAGGCAATGATTTAATAATAACGTTATGCAAAAATGATAAGCCGGGGAATATCCAGAAGTTACTCGCATTTGAATGCATTTTACATACTTTTGAATTTTTGTTTTATTCTAATCTTTATTTAGGAAAAAAGGATATGAGTTTGATTGTACTGTTTTTCTTCTTAAAATAAGCCAAATTATTTGTAGCACTTTTTTTTCATGATAATATACTTAAAATAAAAATATCACACCACACATAATTGAGATTAATCGTTCAAAGAAAATCATCAAAATATTAGATTAATCTACTAACTATTTTTACATGCTTTCTAGAAAACTAAACGTTTTCTTAAGCTTCAAACTATAGCTTGCAAAGCGTCTTAAATTCTTAAAACTAAAATAATACTCCACGCATTTTAGATTTCCATTGGCTTATTCTTTCAACATGACAGTATCTTATTACAAACATTGCCAAATTCTTAAAGGCTTACAATTGATCATCAACTATTTAACAAAAAATAAACGAAATAATTTTAATAAAATTATGTTTATCAAAGAAAGCAATCGTTTGCATTTAACTTTGAATAATATTTTAATTCAAATAAAAATAGCAGCAGTTATAAAATGTGTAAAAAGGAATCATCTGCTTAATGTCTATTAACAGATTTAGATTATGATGTTTACCGAGCAGATTATATTAGTCATTAGTACACAATTAATATACAAGTACCGAAATATATTTTAAAATTGATTATTTGTCTCCTTTTACCCCATTTAATAGTTGTCATTGAAACTTTTAAAAGAACAATTGATAAGATCTTTCTTTTAGCATCATTTAAGAAATGTGGACGCTTTTTCTCTTCAACATAATTTAACAAACTTCAAAACTTTTCAATACAGAAAACTTCTTAATAAACCCGTATCTGCATATTATTTTGTTAATGTTTGTTACTTTAATGTTATTTATTTTGCAATAAACACTGAATTAAGATATAGCAGTAAAATAATCATCAATGATTGTTTCAGTAGCTAATATTTTCTGTTTTCAATCTAAAAGTTGAATGAAATTGTAGAAGAATAACTTAGATTATGAAGAATCTACCTTTGCTTCCCAGTTTGCAAAGAGGAATTTTTTTCTCTTTAATCCTAAATTTGTATGACAGTGATTCCATATGGCAGTTTTATACATCAAAAACAATTCAAAGTGGAATTTAATATTTGCTTATTTATTCATTTTAGCAGAATGGTCTCGATTACTTATCGTCAATTCTCAGCCTTCCACATCTACGTAATCTGATCGCATCAAGAAATACAGAAATATTCCTTTGAAAGAATGACCAATTGTTACACGTAATAGATGTATTTAGCCGAAGTTTCCTTCAAATTCACAATTTTGTCTTAAAACTAATTATGCTGTGGTGACAGTTCATAAGCCAGATAACAACTCTTGCACTCGAATGAACACTTTTGCCTAGTGGTCTAGTAACTCGGCTACTAACCCTAAAGTCGTGAGTTCGGTCCTTCCCATTCTATACTATTGTGACCCGTGTCCTTGAATAAGTAACTTTCTGCAGTTGTTGTGGCACCCTCTACCACCAGCAAAAGTCGTTCTACGCATTAAATGCAACATCCAACGACTCCCACACGCTCGGCGTAATAGTATCATTCTATGCCCCACTGACGCTAGAGTATACGGCGATAGCTCATAATCCAGATACAAACTTCTTGACTGGAGTGATAACTTTTATCAAGTGGTCTAGTTACTCGGCTACGAATCATAACATTGCAAGTTCGGTCCTAATTGTCCATCCCTCAAAATGCATTTCATTTGTTTAGCGTAATTGATTCTTCAGTTATCAAGCTCTCTTATATTGACAAAAAACCTATTTTATAACTGAATTACTCTATATTACGGTGGTAAGATTATCATCCCAAATTTTATTTGTCCGTTGTCTTGCAATTTTTTAATTATCTTGGTCATATGTTTATGGAGTGACAAGTGGACTGACAAATACCTTTGTGGATTTCTCCTGAAATCCCATGAAGATTAACAATTTTGTCATACAGATTTCATAAATTCTACTTTCTTCATTTTTTAGTGTATACATCCGAATATATACACATAATTTTAAGCACAAAACTCAAGGAAATCTGGATTGTGATCATCCAAATTTTTTTATTGGATTATTTTTTGCAATCAGAAAAGAATACTAGAAATTTTTATATGATAAAATATTTTTTACTAAATCAGAATTATAAATGAGAAAAACTATTGTTTTTCTTTTCCTATCCTCAATTTTTTCGGTCTTCAATTAATTGCGTTAATGCATTGTAGGTAAATTTAAACCAAGTCAAATGATTATTAGTTATAATTTTTAAACATTAAACAGAAAATAAAAATAATTCTTAAATAATACAACAGCAAATTAAATATACAAAAAAAACATTTTAAGCTATTTCAATTATAAGCTTAAAGTTTAAAATGAATTCCAAACAATTATAATTATACATCGTCTGATAAAACTTCTAACTGAAAAGTGTTTCATTTATTAGTTAATTGCTTTTTTTTTTTGTCTATTTGACATTCGAAGTCTTGAAAGAGTAGAAAAAACAATTAAATCCTAATAATCAATATATATTAAAAGTGTGGTGAATACTTTGTGTTAAAGAGTCTCAAATCAGTCACTGACGAATTTAGCCTTCTGATAAATTTTATGAAGACGCCATTAAATAATTCACTGCATTTCATGTAATAATGAAGCAAACTCATTCAGAATTTAGATACATCGATAAAATTTATGTAACGGCAGTGATTATTTACAAATATTTTCAGGTTTAAATGCATAAAATCCAACATTCACAGGGAAAAAAAGAATTCTTTAAGAATTTCACAACAAACAATTCCTTTTCGTGCCAAGTTTACGACTGAAAGTAAGCATAATGAAGTCAGAAAAGAAAAAACGCTAAGAAAATTTTGAGCTATTCGTGTTCTTACAAAATTAAAACTTGTCAGGAATTTGAGCAAATTATTGTTCCATTACAATAAGAATTCTTGTTGCATTTGTCACACACAATAAAATAAAAATGATAAACTTTTCAATACATAGTTTTTAACACTTTAAAAAACAGATAACAGCTCTCAGACCAAAGTGCACTTTTGGCCTAACGGATATGTTACTTGGCTACAGCCCTCAGGTTACGAGTTCGAACCTAAGACAATCTACATCTTCTTTAACAGTGTGGTTAGCGCCCTTGAAATAAGATACCTTCGTACGCAGCTTCGTACATCTGTTGTGGCGCTCTCTATTGGCATCCAAAATACAACAGTGAAACATAACCACCAACTCACAGACACGCTTGGTCTAATTATATCATTCGTCTAACCACCGACTCACATGGTGAGGAGAGTATGTGGTGAATACTTTATAAGCCAAATAACATCTCTCAAACTGAAGTGCACTTTTGATCCAATGGATATGTTGCTCGGCTTCAAAACCTCAGAATGCGAGTTTGAGCCTAACCCTAGGAGCACACAAATATTGTTTAATATTATATAATATTGTACAATATGACGCTACATGTTGAGCTACCTGGGAAGGCAATCCATCTCCGCTAGAAAAGAAAGAAGGTAAAGTCTCCGAGGATATCACTGATTGCAATATAGTTCTGATTAAGAGTGCTCCAATATCATATGAAATGCAATTTATTTGAACAATTAATGTTATTCAAATACACATATTCTTCTAGAAAAGAGACATTCTTTTATTAAATTAGATTAAACAGAGTGAAAAATTTCATGAAATTTTCATAAAGATTTGAATAAAATCTTAATATGACCTTCGTTCAAATTTATTTACGTTTTCATATTTAATCTCTTAAAAATCTTGAAATAAATTTTCTGAATATACTACTCTGATCTAAAAATATCAATCTGCTGCTTATCATCTATCATAGAATACAACTTCAGCAAGTTTTTCCAGTTTCTTTCGGAAGAAGAAACTACTTCGACTTCTTCCACAATCATGATGAACATTCAAAATAAAACTCACGTTGTTATTTTGTAAACAAATTTTGTGAATTCTGTTAAGTACAAAATGGATACTTCTATAACTGCATTGAAATCTTCAAAGAAAAGAAAGGTGATTGATTTTTTTACGTTTATTGTGTGCCAATTTTTTTTAATAAAGTATGAAGCAAGAAATGATAATATAATTAAATTGAAATGTATTCAAATTGCTAGCTTTTGAAAACGATAGCTTTCCTTTAATTTATCTTCTTGTAAAAATTACGGATAGTTTCTTGCATATTCGGCTCCTAACATTATAAAACTTGTAATTTTCAATAGAGAAATCTTTCACTTTATTAATACGTCATTTAGAAAGATTTTTTAAATATTTTATTCATATGATAGTAATATGAATAAAATATTAAAAATATTTTTGCTTTTACATATCTATTATTATGTTATATTAATTTACTTGATAGTGTTTTCTGTATTGTTTATGAACTTATTTCTACTAAGAATAACAGAAAATTAATCTTGAATTTAAACTCTTGGGGAATTTATTCTAATTGTAACCTTATTTATCTTAATAATTATTGATGTTTGTTGTAAATATATACTGTATAGTTGCTTCTTTTTCAAAAAGAGGCATTTTGTGTTTTCACATGTATTGTCTATCATTTTTTAATCAAGAATATTTAATTATTTATGATTTTTTAATTACAATAAATAACATGAAATTTGATAATTTACATATGAAAGTATAATTCACGCAACAGATGTTTGTATTTTAATAAATGAAAATACTACTTGTTTTATTTTATATATAAATACATCAAAAGGAAGAGAATTCAGGAATATAGTCATATCACCTATGAAGTTATGTGTAATAAAATTGCTATTACAGGGTTAATCTTTGGTAGTTTAAAGTAAGAAATTGCTATGATCAATAAAAAAATTACAAATTCTTACAAAAGATTTTTATTCTAACCCGGCTAATGGAAATGTACCCAAACTTATATTTATACAAACAATATATTAATTAAAATACATAGATTGGTCAAATAACTTTACAGTAAATATTTCAGTTCTTCCATGATAGTGCA
The DNA here is from genome assembly GCA_026289955.1 of Argiope argentata. Lineage (NCBI taxonomy): Eukaryota > Metazoa > Arthropoda > Arachnida > Araneae > Araneidae > Argiope > Argiope argentata. Next base: position 7,809 of record JAOUZG010042635.1, read on the forward strand.
AAAATGTGTGCTAAAGTTATGAAATATAATATTCTTTTATCATTAAACATACAAAATTGCTATAGTTCAGATGGTTTTGAATATTTTTATAGCTGCTATGCCTGTAGAATGATGATATTTCATTGTTACATTTATGTATGGCAATAGTTGTTATCTATTTAATTAGAGTGTTTAATTAACTTCAAGGATGAATTTTAAACTTCTATATTTTCCAAGCCTAAAAAATAGATCCCAGCTTCAACATATCTGTCTTTGGCAAAGGTAATTCAAATGTGCAAGTAGCTCAATAATTTTAAATTTATATATGTTTTTTTGTTGGTTGTAATCAAATTTTAGATGAAATTCCTCTTTAGGAAATATTTTGCCTATCCTTGTTTATGTAAACTCAGTATCTCAAAAATGAATTGAGCTGGATGAATGAAATATGATATCTGACTTTGTTGCCATGATTTTAAATCTGAACTAATCTGTGTTTGATCTAATGTTTGTTGGTCTGTTTATTCTTATGCATTAAAAATTATAGATCATCAAAGCAAAGAGTTTTGCAGTTTAATGTAACATTTTTATACAATATGTGGATTAAAACTACCAATGTACTGACTGTCTATTAACTTGTCTTGTCATGAGAATAAGGTAATTCTAAAACATAAGCTAAGATTATGAAATATGATAAATGGTTTTAACTCAGTACTTAATTATTAATGGTGAATGAACCAAAATTTTCCAAGTGTAACACCAAAAACCAATTGGCATTGCTACCAAATGAGTATGCTTTTAACTTTCACGAAGAGGAGAAGCATGTATTATTCTGTTTATATAAAACTTAGAAGATGATAATGGTATTTTTGCCAACAAAATTGTTCAATCATCATTCACCCTTAATTAATAAGTATCTTTAACTCTTTGATAAAAGGTCAAACTGATCCAAAATTTTGATCCATTTTGGCAGTGAGTAAATCTAAAAAGATACCTACACTAATTTTTATCTCTGTGATAAAAGAACCAAATAAAAAACACTTATATTAGGCAAGTACTAGTGAAATTTAAGAGAAAAATGTTTCTACCCTTTATAGTTTTAAAGTACCAATTCCAAACTTTTAGAGTAATATTGCATATAGATTTGATTTGCATGATTTAAATTAATTTATTATTGTTATTATGTGTAATTACCTTCTTCATTGATTCTTTTAGCATCCTACTGAAAACTTCTCCAATGATACTTTAAAAAAGAAAAAAAATTCAAGAAATTTTGATGATTCCAGAGAATTTGTTAAGAAAAAGAAATTTTTTGGAAATAAAAATATAAAATCTCAAGCAGCTAGCAATTCTATAGGCATTCAAAAATCAAATAAGACAAATGAATCTATGAGTATAAGTATGTCAAAAAAATTCAAAAAGAAGAAGGTAAAAACTGGTGGAAATATAGCTACAAAATCTTCATCTGTTACTCAGTCAAAAGAGCAAACTTCAAAGAAAAATAAAAAGTTTGAAGAAGTATCTAGTAGCAATGTACAAAGATCTCCATCTGTATCTAAAAAGACAACTGCAACTCCTACAGTAAAAAGAGCATCAAATTTAAAGAAAGGAAAAAAGAAGCTTGGAAAGTTTGTATCAAATTTAGATGAAACTATAAATTCTGAAAGTGATGAAAACTTATCTGAGTTATGTATATCAGATGATAATGAATCAGATGAGGAGGTGTTACGAGATGAAATACAGAGCTCTTCAGTTTTCAAACAAATAGAGAAACTAATGAAGAAAGCGCCACATTTGAATCCAGCTAACGCAGGTGTAGATTCAACTGAACTTTTACATGATGAAGATATGGATAATTCATCAGAATTGAGCTTATCAATAGAATCAGATGATGAAGATTCAACGATGGAAACAGATGATCAAGGTGCTTCTTCATCAGAATCTGATTTAGAAGATTCAGGTTTGAAAAATGAAGTCAGAAATAAACAGAATAATCCTGCAAAAAAGCAAGACAAAAATGTGCATCTGGCAAACAAAAAGCATAATTTTTCTGAAAGTGTGACTGAAAGTACTGGTTTTAATCGAACTTCAAAGGACAAATCCCTAAAAAGAGAGATATCAAATAAAGAGAAAAAAGGTGAAATGTCTTCTAATTTGAAAAATAAAGTGCAAGAGAAGCTAGCAGCAGCAAAGTTTAGATTCTTGAATGAAAAATTATATACAGAAAGTGGGAAAGAAGCTTTTAAGTATTTTCAAGAAAATACTGAAGAATTTGAAGATTATCATTCAGGTTACAGATTACAAGTATCTAAGTGGCCTATAAACCCTGTAAATGAAATAATAGCTGATATCCAGAAATTGTGAGTCCTTTTTTTTCTTATGATATTAATGTAAGAAGATTCATTTTTCATATTTTAACATTTTATTCATATAATGTAAACTTTTGCTATCTAGCAAATATTTTAAATATAAGCTCTTGCACTTAAATTTGTCTCCTTCTTTTGTTTTCTAAATTAGTCGGCAGTTATTAATTGTAATAAGTCAAGCTTAACAAGTATTTATTATCTTTGAAGTCATTCTTAAATCAAGTAGATTCCATAATTTTCATAAATATTTATCCTAGGATATTTTTTTTATTCTCAGTAGAATCAGCATAAGAATTTTTGATAATGAAATTTAAAACCAGAATTAGTTATAAAAAAATTCAAATGAATTAATGTTGGAGTGAGTTAGATGTAGCTTTGCTTAAAGCATTTTTCGGTTCATTATTAATAAGATCACAAAATTTGAAAATCCATCATAAATTTATTTGTTGTCCAGAAATGCATTGAAATTATGTTGTAGTCATAAAATATACTTGAATAGCTAAAAGATGCAAATACCTGGTTATAGATAATATAACAGCTTTATGCCACAAAGCTAACGTAAAATATCTTACAGTATTTGGTTTTTCTTTTACTGGTTATCATTATTTAGTTCATGTCAACTGCATTTTATATCAACAGTTTTGCTTTACAGACTTAAACCTCTCTAACCATAACATAATCCGGAAATATTTTGAGCTAGACGTGTATAAAATTTGTTATGTGGATCTCTGTCAAATTTTGAATGAAATTATTTTAGAAGAAGTCTGTCTGTCCAACCATCCGAGTATAAAAGAACTTGATAGCTACAAAACCTAAAAACAAAAATGATTTTGTACACAGGTTTACCATCTAAAATATAGATTCTTATCAAATTTTGAACTAAATATTCGAAAGGTTTGAACATCTTTTCATTTGTACTTTTGCATGCATTCTAATGCAATAATTCAAAAATACAAAGATTTAAATAAATAAAATTTGGTATATAGTTTTGCTACTGCAACTATAGTTCCACGTTAAATTTTCAGTTCAATTTGTTAGAAAAATGAAGTCCAAACCACATGTTCACTTTTCTGTTATTAACCACATTCCATTGATTTATTACTAAAAAGAATTACATAAAGTGATATCTTAATGTGATCTTTCATAACTCTAATAAATTAGTTTACTTATAAATTTATCAGAGAATATGTGATAAAGCTCTCTCTCTCTCTCTCTCTTGGCCATGTTGGTTCTTTACAGACTGTCTGACACTACTGTCAAGTTTTAATATATTATATGATTATTCATTGTGTATTATAGTTCTAGCTAATTATCTTAATGTTTTCGTACATTCTAATATATTTCTATGGTCATAGTTTGATTAAATAATGTTAAATGAGATTTAATTTGAAGCAGTCCCATGAATTTTGAAATTTAATCAGATGATAGGTCATCTGATATTTCAGCAGCAAATTTAATATGAACAATGTTTTTGTATGGAGCAATAACATTTCATGTTGAATTCAGGATCCTTTTATTCTTCAATTATGATAAATATATTTTGTCTATCCTCCAATAATTTCTCTTACTACTATATTATTATTGTTTCATGTAATTTCTATCAAAATATTGATATGTTATATTTGTCCTTATATTGCTATTAAATATTTTTTTATCTGATGACAGAAAGAAAAGTTTCGTAATTGCTGATTTGGGATGTGGAGAAGCTAAAATTGCTCAAACATTTCCAAACAGAACTATACATTCTTTTGACATTTTTCCTCTGAATGAATTTGTGAAAGCTTGTGACATTTCAAAGGTAACATGTTTATTTAACAATCTTGTTTTAAAATATTTTTGAAATCAAATTTCTATATTTGCAAGACCCCAAAAATTTATTAATCATATTTCACTTAAATTTGCATCATTATTTCATCAATAGTTACCTCTTCCAAATGAAAGTGTGGATATTGCTGTATTTTGCTTATCTTTAATGGGTACTAATTTGAAAGATTATCTGTGTGAAGCTTTCAGGATATTAAAAGTAGGGTAAGTTATCTTACAATTAAATGAATTTCAAGCATACTGTAATAGCAATTTGTTTTTTTTTTTACTTGTTAACTGTTATTCTTATACACAGCAAATATTTTATTATTCTGTAAGTATTTTTATTTTATTTTAATTCATCGGATAAAATAAGATCTCTCACATTATTAAAAATTATATATTTTTTCAGATTTCCTCAATTTTATTTATTCTTTAAAGTATTGATAGAGACACACAAAATTAATTACTGATAATCTCTACCCAGTAAAAAGGGTCTATACCCTCAGAAGCTACAGCATTCCTCTTTCCATTGTAAAGATGAACACAACAACAACAAATATTGATAGTTATTAATGGGAATTTTCTATATAATCTATTCAAAACATGATTAAAATTTAAGTTTGTGTTAGTCTATTTAATTTTGTGTCGGTATATAATAATAGGAAGATACTCAATTGCTTTAAAAAATATGTTGCTAGTTTTCTAAATTCACCATTAAATTGCTAATTGTCTGTCATGCACATTTTTGTTACATTTTTATATGAACTACAAATATTTAAATACAGTTTTTAATAATGAACTTGGAATCCATTAAAAAAATAATAAAGTGCCTATTATGCTTTACTTTTTAAAATATTATTATTTTAGTTTTTTATCATTTGTTTCCTGTTTAAGATAAATTTTAAAGAATCCAATCAATGAATAGATACAAATAATCTATATATTAATTCAGCTATTAACATCTTTTTTCTCAACTTAGATTTTTAGAAAGGAATAAGATATTAGAAGATAGAATTTTTTTACTGAAACAGTATACATAATTAACGTTAAAACAGATTGACAAGATTAAAATATCAGTTAAAAGAAAATTGAAAACATTATACACTATGGTAAAACAGTGTAAGGATCTGAGCTTAAACCTCTGTTGCAAAATTCTTCATAAATCTGGAAATATGAGATTAAATAGAAATAAAGGCTTCATTTATGTCTTGTTAAATGAGACAAGTTTGTAGTGTATAATAGTAGTATTTCAAAAATGAGCTTTTATAATAGAATCTCCTTGAAATCTCTCTCTCTCTCTATATATATATAGAGAGAGAGAGAGAGAAAAAGAGGTAGCCATTTTTATAAATATATATTTATGTACAGCTTCCTTCATGATATTCCCCTCCTATTTCAAAAAACTTATCATTCAACCTATGACCTCTTGAACTAAATGTAAAATGTTTTGTATACATATTACATCACTTAATGTTTTTTTCTATTCATACCTTGCTGATTATTTATATATAATAGATGAGAGGAAAATTTCACATGAACTTGTTACTTAAGAATTAGATGAAATTAATCTCATGCTTCTAAAACCGAAGTTTTGTACGTAAACAAGAAAATAGCAAAGAATATATTCTGCATCGATAACTCTTTCTAAATAACTGTCTTTTCAATTTAAAAAGGCTTTTTTTTCTATTCTGATTCCTAAATTAGGATAATAGTAATTTTTTATATATATAACAATAACTGGAATTTTGGTATAAATGTTATACCATTTTCTTTGAGATTTACATGTCTTCAATTACAAAATCAAAATTTAACATTGGTAGATTATCTTCATGGCCATGAACAGTATAAAAACAAATTTTTTCACCTTCATTATAATTGTAAAATTTAGTTTGCAACTGATTGTACCTCATTTCAAGATATTCATATTTTTGGTTTATTATTTTATAGATAATTATAGTGTGATCTTATAATTATCAAGAAAAATTATTGCAGAACCTTTTAAAGTATCTTTTTATATTTCCAACAGAGGAATTTTAAAAATAGCGGAAGTTGAAAGTCGGATTGAAGATTTAGGCCATTTTATAAATTACCTGAAGTCTATAGGTTTTACACTAGAGAGAAAGGTAAGAATAAAATTGTATTTTTTTCTCTCCTTTAAAATTACTAAAATGAGTAGTATTAAAAAAACAAATTTAAGTTTTATAAAATATTCAAAATTTCAAGCCTGCTTGATTATTAAATCTTTATTCTGTTGTGATTTGATACTAGTAAACATTTTTCTCACTTATACTATGTTTAATTATTAAATATTTCAAGTTAATACAGCAATAAGCTATATTCATATTGTATATATTTAATTAAAACTGTTGATTTTAGTTATATGTTACATTATCTATACATAAATATATTTCCATTTACAGAATACTAAGCACAAGATGTTTGTTTTTCTGGATTTGAAGAAAGAGAAGCAGAAGTGTAAACTTGGGAAAGTCCCAAGTTTGTCTTTGAAACCATGTCTATACAAGAAAAGATAATTCACATAATTTTGTGTATTTATTTTTCAATGTACTATATAACTAATTTTAATTAGTGTATTAACTGCTGAATTACTAACCTAACATGTTTGATACAAATAGTTTCTCATTAAATTGGATGAGTTGTATAGATGTTGAGTCATAAAATTTGTAAGTCACCTGCATATCTGTAAACCATACATCTAGTTTAATCAGATTAACAAATAAAGGCTCTAACCACGAGTCAACTTCAAACTATTTTAACTTTCTGCAATTCCATTATTTCACAAAAATAAATAAAACTTAATATAATGTATATAATCTGGATATTTATTCAGATGCTTCTTGATATATTAGTTACTCTTTATATACTTAAATATTAAAAAGATAGTAATTTTCATTTTTTGTCTACTTTAATTCTTTCCATTCTAATTGTTAAAAATGAACATTAGAGGTACTCTTTAAAGATCTCTGGTTAACACTATATATGAAATATATTCTTTCTTCCTCTTGCAAATAATAACATGCTCATATGTACTAAGTTACCAATTTACAGTGATAACATTATGTTATGAATTGCATATTCAAGTTGCAATTCTTGACCAGACAATTGAATTCCTCTTTAAAGAAAATCCTTTATTAGAAAAATTATCCGATAACAAAAGTTTTATCTTTCATTTCTTTTTCTACACTATGCTTTGAAAACGATTCTGATATATTACTACATAGTATAGTTATCTTTCATATTAAAATACATGCAATGGTTGAT
>JAOUZG010042642.1:0-11412 GCA_026289955.1 Argiope argentata
TTATAACGTCTATTTATTAAACGAAAGGTGAAGAGCAAAAAAGATGTTATATGTTTGATATCATTAATAAAGATTGTAATTTTTTGTTCCCTGGAGAAAATTACAGAAAAAACTATTTACAAAACCAATATTAAATGGTTGGTATATAGTATGTCCCCCATACGATTCAATTCGTTTCGTACAACAACTAGCCATTTAGTATCAAATTACAGATCTGATTTGGTAGAATATTACACCACTCATCAAGCAATGCTCTTCCATTTTCCGGTAGACCCGTAGAAGGTTTGTGACGGGCAGCAACTCGTTAGCCAAGCCTAGCCCACAAATGCTCTACTGGATACAAGTCCGGTGGAAGCGCTGGTTAGTCCGTACGGGCGACGTTTTCTAATCGAAGGCATTCGTTTATGATGTAATCAGGCCGAGGATGGGAGTTGTCAAATTCTGTGCCCATTGTGCCCCGAAACAAACGTCCCGATAGATTTGGTCTGTCAAGGCTCCAATTTGAATATGAAAGTTAGTTTGGGCATCCAGTATAATTCTAAAACGGTGTCGTTTAATTATGTTCTCTTGGTGGTAACGGCTGCTATGGCTATCTCCATGTAAAAGTCCGGTGAGAATTAGACTGCAAGTTAAACCTGGACTCGTTGGAAAACAACACACAAGAACACTGTTGCTTTGTCCTCAATGCATGCTCTCTACTCTAGAGTAACTGCACGTGATGCTGAGTTGCAGTAAGTACCACTGTCTGAAGAGAGCTGACGAGAAAGGTCTGATGCTGTGCTCCGTCTGTTTCTCTTAGCAGAAACTGCCAAATGCCAATCCTCATTCGGCGTTTCAACTCTGGAGCGAATTATTGCTGTGACGTCTACTCACATTAGCATCATCTTGGAATCGCTGCCAAAGCCTGGAGATGAACACTCTGAGCGATTCCAAGTACCTCGGATACTTCCAACTTGGTATGCCCATATTCCTAAAGATTGATAATTCTACTCCGTAAAAAATCATCTAAATGGGTCCTTTGTGTTATAACTATTCGGTTATTGCACTGAAAGGTTATAAAACGCTTTCGAAAATTTTTACTTTTTTGCCTATATTCCTTATACATCACTCTCTTACACTCTCGTCATCATGACATACTATCGGTGTCATTTAGTGGCTTCCTGCAACTTACATATGATTTTTGAAAATATAAGTTGTCGTTTTATGGGTAATAATATGTATTTTAGAGATCGATTTCCACGTGATTCTAAATTATTCCTTAATTCAGGGACGTGTGTGTGTGTGCGTGCTTCCCTGAAAAACCTATGTCTAGAGAATGGCGATGGTCAACATATTTTTAGATATGTCAAATACTTTATTATATTCTTATAGAATAGGACTATCACCGGTATATATCGACAATCACCATGCATTGATGATGAATATTGAAAATATATATTGTTTAACGTTTTTAAAACATATTTTATTATTAAAACATATTCTATAGTATATATGTCAAAATAGTGGACAGCTATAACAATTTAACTTAAAAAATAAAGTAAATCTTAATATATATAAATTACGTGTCACGTTGTTTGTCCGCGATGGACTCCTAAACTACTTAACCGATTTTAATAAAATTTACACTCCACTTGCAGTTTGATCCAACTTAAAAGATAGGATAGTTTATTTTTCTAAATATCAATTAGTTTGGGATAAATTAATTAAAACCCCTTAATTTCTGTGAAATTTAAACCTGTAATGCTACTTTCCGAGTGAAACACGGCCTTCCGATGAAGCTATCGCTGAAAAGTGTACCATTTCGTCCCGTAAAAATGCGTTTTTAAAATTGCCATCGTTACGCGTCCGTTCAACTTATACTCAATATCGTAGTGGAATCGGATGGATTTTATATCGTAGAACACAGAGGTATAAATTATTTTACGAAATATCGACGGAAAAATTAAATATCGATTTTTTAAAAAAAGGTCAATTTTGACGGGTCTATTTTTTGAACGGCCCTGTAAAAGAGATGCTTTGCTGCAAAAATAGAGAAAATATGTTTCCTGAAAGACAATACAATGTAGTATTCTGCAATACAATTTAAAAAATCGAATTTTTAAAACTGAATTTTAAGACGAATTTTTTAACGAAGAGGCGAAATTTCACTTTAGTATTTAATTACGCCGAAATTTTTCAAGATAACTTAATCAAATTTTTTTTACTTAAAATTTGATAAATTTTTCAAAATCGGGGTAAAGTTTGTAAAAATCTGATAGAAAATTGCGCATCAAAAAATATTTTTTTTTGTCGTTTATAGGGTTTTCCTCTTCTACGTTACAAATCTAATCCATTGATAAATAAAAATGAGACTAAACTTTTTTTAGTATAATTTGGCATTTCTTTGGCACACCCTGATCAATTTTGAAAACAATCAAGCAAAAATTACGCGTCTTATGAAATAATTTCTGATTTTGCAAAGACTGCATTAGAAAATCGATTTTGAGAAGTTGGTTGGTTGGTCCAAAACCGCGAGTGAAAATTCAGTATTATATGGTTTAAAGATTCGTTGTGTTTGCTTAAAATGCTTTTGTTAATAATATCGATATTTTTTTACACTGTACAATGATTGCCATGGTGCCAAATAACTTTCTTTATCAATCCTCCTGTTGACGACCTTCAGATTTCTATACTTACCGAAAGCGGCGCGTCTAAATAACTGGTTTGTTCTTCTTAAAAGTTTCTATTTGGACAAAAGGATTGCTTTTCCCTTTTGCGATTAGTTCTGCCCAGCGGGGTGGGTTGATTAGCAGATCTCATGTTGTGAGTGACAGCTGTTGCTTATTTATGTTGGTTAAGAAAAGGGTATATATATAAGTAGTCCAGGGACCCAGAGACCCTCCGAAAATTAGAAAAAGTTAGTAATAAATAATTATTGTAGGGAATTTTCGTAACCAGGTGTACCAAGCACTGTTTTTCCCTGGTAATTACATTACCCGAGGAATGCCGGGTACGGGATTGCTAGTAAACTATTAAAATGAAAAGTAATAAAAATACAGTGATTAAACTATTGGAATGAAAAGTAATAAAATCACAGTTATTAAAATATTAAATTTAAAGCTATGGTATTAAGTTTAATTATGTGATTGGCGTTATATTATCTTATTTCTTACAATAATTTAAGCTTTTATGGTACTTTGAATGGTACAAGAATCCTTTCCTTTTACAATTCAATTTAGTAGTGAAACATTTCTTTTTGCAATGATAATGTGTATAGTCTTGTCCTCCATTTACCGAATTAGCTGCAACGCCTTCTCTCAGCGGCATTTCTTGAGAAGAAATCTCATCAATGGAAAGTGGCTTTTCTTTACAAATTACAAACTGGATACGGATATAAAGCCGCATGAGAGTATCATTATTATTATTTATTTATTTTTGCTAACTTATAAAAGTCGGGGTCTTCTATTCTAACAAAAATCGCCAACGCATTTCGAACAAGCGTCCAACCACGGTCGACAACAGGGACTTGTATTCGCACAGTTGTGCCCCCTTCCATTTACATGGCATCTTGTTTCGACCTCCACTAGAGCACGTCGGTCATTGTCCACATACACCGGGGAAAGTCGGAATATATAAGAATATACACTGAAGTGACAAAAGTCATGGGATGACTGTTAATATCGTGTCGGTCCTCCTTTTGCCCGGCGAAGTGCAACAACTCGACGTGTCATGGAGTCCACAAGTCGTTGGAAGTCCTCTGCAGGAATATTGAGCCATTCTGTCTGTATAGACGTCCATAATTGTGAAAGTGTGGATGGTGCAGGAGTTTAGGCACGAACGGACCTTTCGATGAAGTCCCATAAATGCTCGATGGGATTCATATCGGGCGATCTAGGTGGCCAGATCATGCGCTGGAATTGTCCGGAATGTTCTTCAAACCAATCACGAACAGTTCTGACCCGTTGACATGGCGCATTGTCATCCATAAAAATCCCATTGTTGTGTGGGTACGTGAAGTCCATGAATGGCTGCAAGTGATCTGCAAGCAGCTGAACATAACCATTTCCAGTCAATGATCGGTTCAGTTGCACCAGAGGACCGAGTCCATGTCATGTAAAAGCAGACCACACCATTACGCAGCCACCACCAGCTTGAACAGTGCCTTGCTGACAGTTTGGGTTCATGGCGTCGTGGGGTCTGCGCCACACTCGAACTCTACCATCAGCTCGTAACAACTGAAATCGTGACTCATCTGACCACGCCACGGTTTTCCACTGGTCTAGGGACCAGTTGATGTGCTCACGAGCCCAGGAGAGTCGCTGCAGGCGATGTCGTGCTGTTAGTAAAGGCACTCGAGTCGGTCTTCTTTTGTCATAGCCCAAGGAAGACAAATTTCGCCGCACAGTCCTATCGGACACGTCCCCCGTAGGTCCCACATTGATTTATGCAGTTATTTGACGAAGTGTTGCGTGTCCATTAACACTGACCATTCTACACAGACGTCGGTGGTCTCGGTCGTTAAGTGCAGGTGGTCGCCTTCTGCTCTGTCCATGATGGGATGGGATGCCTGAAATTTCATACTCTCGGCACACTCTTGATACTGTGGATCTCGGAATGTTGAATTCACTAACGAAGCCCAATTTTATCGCCAAATTTGAAATCGTCGTCAATGAGTTGCTAAACCGCCAATTATGGCAATCCAGCAATGATGTAATTCGTTGATCTCTATCGCCAAATTTAAATCCGTCGCCAATGAGTTATTAAACTCTTGGCGATCATTCGCGAAGACGGTCTAATACGTAAGTACCCAAAAGAATTAAATTCATTTTAATAAAATATACAATCACAATTTCATAGCGTTTTATATCAAACCTTCATGTTTTATTAGACTCCTTCAACGGCCAACTCTCCATTAATCCTGTTAATATCTTTAATGAATCTACTTATGACAACAAATATTAATAAAGAAATTGTGAAGATTCACCCACGTATATTTATGCAGGAAAAATTTAAATTGTTTTCATAATGATTGCTTTTTGTAATGATCATTCTAAATAAAACTCTGAAAGTTATAGAAAATTTGATTTTCTCACAATTTATCAGCATTAAAACATTTTCAATAATAAAATTTCTTGCATTGAAACAACAAAAATTCTCATTAAAAGCTTGACTTCTAATGATTTTCCCCAAAACTTTTGTTATATAGAAATTTTTGTAAGAAAAGGTTTATCTTCTTTAATATATATATTCTATTTTGTTGCAACTAAATTTATGCTTTCTAGTTTATTCTTTTTAATTTTTTAACTGAATAGATGTTGCAGAGATAGTTTAATTTATTTCTTTTTGTGATGGACTTCGCGGTATGGGTGAATTCAATCTTAATCGTAGGAAAGTTAAATTTGGTTTAATAACACTGATAGGTTTATTTTCTTCATAATAATTTTTGAGGTTTTTAGTATCAAGCCATATTTTTTAATAGCCTTCTAATTCTTGACGATCATCAAATCTTGTATATTTGCATAAGATTGTTCATTTAAATAGGAGTGGTAAAGTGAACTTTTCCATTCTTTGTATTCTTCGAATAGTGTATTTATTACTATACGGGTGAAAGATTGTATTATCTATTTTTAAATGATGGACTCTTCTAATCTCTTTATTCAAAGAACTCATCAGTATGAACTCTTTAGTACTGAAATTTCATAAATTTCACCAAGAAAGCTCTTGGTGATAGATTCATCCTGCTATTGCCTCCTTTGGTTGCTCTTCTTATAAATATAAAACTAGCATGGCCGGTTTAGGGCGTAGTAGGGAGATTAATAGCAATCTTAAATAACATATAATTTTGCTTACAAGATTTTTTTGGACTTTTTCTTAAAATATTAGGAGATAAGTTGAAATATCCTGTCCAATCTCATTCTGTTGTTTCTACAGGGTGTCCAAAAAGTTCCCGTACGGATGATTTGTGAATTTATTTTACAAAAACAATAGGTTTAAAAAGAATAATTTTTATGCCAATGATAAAAAGCACTTTTAACATAACTAAGGAAAAAATACTGAACTTACATTTATAATAAATGTTCAAAATGTCCATCCCTTTCTTGGAGACAAAGCTGAACTCGTTTGCGCATGTTTTTCGAAATGCGTTTCAACACGCTAGGAGTGATTTCTTGTATCCTTTGGGTAATTGCGCTTTTGAAATCATCTATTGTTTGAGGATCACCTTCATCAATTTTGTCCTTTAAATATCCCCACAGAAAAAAGTCCGGGATGGTCATATCAGGGGATCGAGGTGGCCAAATATTTTTTGAGATAAGTCGATCGCCGAAAAAAGCTCCATGCATGTCCATGGTTTCATTACTCGTATGGCAAAATTTAATATACTTGAAAAAAAATCATGGAAAATGATTTTTTAAATTAGGAGTACGGGAACTTTTTGGACACCCGGTACTTTACTAATTATACTTCGTTCTTTTCAATTAATATTATTTAAAAATAATAAATCAAGCAGTTGCCACTTAATTACTTATATACAATTTGAAAATTGTTCGTTAATTTAATTCTAGCCATTCATAATCCGTTTTTATACAAAACAGGAAATGCACATTAAAAAACAAGAACAGAAAGCATCATATAATTACATTTAAATTTAAAGAAAGGCATTACACACTGTAGAATATCATGCCGGAAGATTTGAATAAATTACTTCCTAGTATTTAAAGATGTAACTACAGCGTTTGAATTAAAAAAAATATCGGAAACAAAGATGTGTTTGATGATTTGGTATGACCCCTCAAAAAAACAGAAAAATAAGGCTGCAATCATTACATTAAACTGATTGGTCATCTTTCATTTAATGCACATTTTTCATCCCCCATAAAGTCACAGTTAGTCTGCACATTGCAGCATGTGCATTCCAGTAAATTCTCTGAAAAGAAAGAATCATTATTCATTTCTTTGAGGAAAGGGTTGAAAGTAACTGTTGTGCCTGATTAATCATAGCCGATTGTCAATTAAAAACACTATTTACTTTACAGGTTATTGAATTTTATTTGTAATATAAAATAGGACATGAAATAATATGTTATGAGAATTTAGCTTTTCATTGAACTAAAATTTATTTTGGTAACTTTATGTTAATTTGTCAATCAGTTGCAAAATTTAATTAGATATGATGTTCTGGAAAGGAAATGTCCTAATAAAGACCTTTAAAGTATACGTTAGTTTCTTGGAAGTAATTTTGAATTGATTTTAATGGAGCTGAAACTGGTAAATCAGAAATGAGCATCTTTTTTTCTATCCTCTATAAAAGTTTATACTTTCAGAATTTCACTTCCATATCTACTAAGTGATTGTTTAGCAAAAATTCTGAATAAATTTGATTAATCAAGGCCTATCAATTGGGTTCAGTGTACACATTATAGAATCAAATATACAAAATAAAGATTAGAATTGTTGAGAATGATCTGACTTGTTTGGAAGATTCTTAGAATTCTTTTAGAATTTCTTGACTAAGATTCTTCTTAAACTTTTCTGAAATAAAATTTATCTAATTACATACAGCACTAACATATGAATACAGTATACATTCTCAATTCTTTTGTAACTAATGTAAAATTAGTTTTTTGATTAAATAATACACGACTTCAGACACTGTTGCTAAAGCTTGTCACATAGCGAAATGATAGCTTTGTAAAATTCGGCTTCAGAAATAGGTTTCACATTTGAAACAATTTAATGAAAGTTCATCATATATTTGGATACATTTCACATTAAATACGAAACTGAAAATCAAGCTCTGGTCTCTCATTTGTATGGAATAGAAGTTTGATTTTGGACGTAGAGAAGTGAAGTTAAGTGGAAGTGAAGTCGACAAACCAGATTACTTTGATTTAAATGCATTTTAAAGTTACTTTATTCTCAGACGAACAAATATAATTCTAAAATTGTCCATCTTAGAGTAAGCGCCATCATCAAATATATTTTGAAAATTATTTTTGGCCGTGCAGAATATATTAATTTCTATGCAGAAGTACATTAATTGTTTTCCAAAATAGTGAAATTCGGAGCTTTATAGTAGATGCCCCCAATTATTCTTTGAATTTTATTTTCATACGCTTTTCATAAATAAATCCATTTAATACCAGAAAGAATGAAATTCACCGTCTTAGAATAGGTGACATCATCAAATATGCTTTAAAATTTATTTGTTTTGGCTTATGTAAACAAATATATTAACTCCAGAATGCTTGAAATTCGGCTCCCTATAATAGAGACCATTCCTATGTCCAAAATATATTAGACCATCCTAATATATTTTGAAATATATTTTTTTAGTTTCTTTACATTAACAAGCCTATTTGATGCTAGAAAGAATAATATTTACCATCTTAATGTAAGTGCCATCTTCATATATGCTTTGAAATTTATTTTTGCCTTTTATTTTCATCATTAAGTATACTGATTGATTCCAGAAATAGTTAAATTTAGAACCTTATAACAAATGTCATCTCCAAATACCCTTTAAAATTTATGATTACCGTGCTTTAAGTAAACAGATATGTTATTTGATACCATGAATGTTATAATTCATTGTCCTATATTGGATGCTCTCATGAAACAATCTTTGAAATTTATGTCTACCGTGCTTTATGTATAAGTAAATTATTCGATAAAATTTGCTGTCTTATAGTGTCCACCATTATTACATATCCTTAGAAATGTATAATTGCCATATTTTACATGAGCCGATATGTTATTTATCACCATGAATGTTAAAATTCATTGCCTTACAGTAGACACCAAGGCCAATTATCTTTATGCATAATATATTACTAAGCATGATGTGCAAGTAAATTATTTGATTCTTTGTAATTTACCATATAAGGAATAAATTCAAGCACTTGGCCTTATGATAATTACCATTGACTAACATTCTTCAAAGTTTATGTCTGTTAAAGTAGTGTTTACAAATAGCACTTCCCATGGACACACGCGCCGACGACCTTCAGAGATTTTAAGCCGATTTTGTATCTATTGTTTTTCAGTAGCGCCAACTAGGGCCAAGAGTACTACTTAACTACTGCATCACATTCACTTATCCAGCCCCTTTTTACTGGGGGATACATTCACACACCTCGCAGATAGTACACAGAAGAACAGCGATGCCTGGTCTGGAACTCGAACCCGAGACGCTCAGATCATGGGAGAGACGCCCTACTCCTAAGCCAGGTCTCTGGCTAAGTTTTTATCTACTTTGCTTTGCGTATAAGTAAATGATTCGATTACAAAAAGTATAAAATTTACTGATTTATAGTAGGCGTCATCATCATGTATCTTTTGAAATGTATGATTACCCTGTTTTAAAAGAACTTATATGTTATTTGCCACCTTGATTGTTCAAATTCATTGCCTTATAGTAGACAACTTTAAAATTTGTATTTATTGTGCTTAATGTATAAGTAAATTATTTGATTCCTTATAATAGACCTTACAGTAGCATTATAATGGCCTTATAATAGACACCATTGCCAAACATTCCTTGATGTTTATGTCTACCATGCTTTATGTATAATTAAATTATTCGATTCCAGAAAGTATAAAGTTTACTGACTTTTAGTAAGCAACATCATCACATATCCTTTAAAAATGTATGATTACCTTGTTTTACGTGAACCGATGTGTTAACTTCTACCATGAATGTTAAAATTCATTGCCTTATAGTAGACACCATGGTCAAAAATCTTTTGAAATTTATATTTACTATGCTTAATGTATAAGTAAATTATTCGATTCCTTATAGTAGATCGTATAGTAGCATTATACTGGCCCTAACAGAAGACACCATTGCCAAATATCTTTTGTAGTTTATGTTTACCATGCTTCATGTATAAGTAAATTATTTTACTCTTGAAAGTATAAAATTTGCTGCCTTATAGTAACACCATTATCATATATTCTTTGAAATGTATGATTACCATATTTTACGTGAACCGATTTGTTATTTGCCACCATGATTGTTAAAATCCATTTTCTTATAGTAGACATCGTGGTCAAATATCTTTTGAAATTTATATTTACTAAGCTTAACGTATAAGTAAATTATTTGATTCCTTATAGTAGCATTATACTGGCCTTACAGTAGACACCATTGCCAAACAATCTTTAAGGTTTATGTCTACCATGCTTTATGTATAAGTAAATTATTCGATTCCAGAAAATATAAAAATTTTTGTCTTATAGTAACACCATTATCCCGTATTCTTTGAAATCTATGATTACCGTGTTTTACGTGAACCGATGTTTTATTTACTACCATGAATATTAAAATTCGTTGCCTTATAGTAGACACCTTGGCCAAATATCTTTTGTATTTTATATTTACTAAGCTAAAATATAAGTAAATAATTCAATACCTTATTGTAGACAGCAGTATTACAGTGGCCTTATGGTAGACACCATTGCCAAAAATTCTTTGAAGTTTATGTCTACCAGTCTTTATGTATAAGTAAATTACTCGATTCCATATAGTATAAAATTTGCTGCCTTATAGTAAGCACCATCATTATATATCCTTTAAAATTTATGATAACTGTGCTTTATTTGAACCAATGTGTTACTTTCTATCATGAATTTTAACATTCATTGTCTTATAATAAACACCATGGCAAAATATCTTTTGAAATTTGTATTTACTAAGCTTAATGTATAATGGCCAAATATCTTTTGAAATTAATCTTTACTAAGCTAAATGTATAAGTAAATTATTCGATTCCTTATAGTAGACCTTAGAGTAACATTATACTGGCCTAACAGTAGACACCATTACCAAATATCCTTTGTAATTTATGTTTACCATGTTTCATGTATAAGTAAATTATTCTACTCTTAAAAGTATAAAATTTATCGCCTTATAGTAGACACCATTATCACATATCCTTTATATTTTATGTTTATCGAGTTTTACATAAACAAGTACATTATTCTGCTCCTTTCTGCATAAAGAAGAGGTGCATGTAGGCGGACTGCGGGTAGGATTGCTCGTTTCTCACGAGACCTCCGAATAAAGCCGCACAACTCAATCCATCAAATGAAAAGGTTAGGGAAAAAGTGATGTCCTTAATTACGTATTCATAATAACGCGTGATATCCAATTAAGCGCGTTCTTTGTCTTCAGGACGGCGAATCTGATTTATAGCAAATCCAACAACAAGGAAGGAAGTAAACATTAGACACAAGAGTAATGAGTGATGTTTCCTTTATTTTAATTTTATTTTACTTTAAAACTTTTTTTTGTGAATTTTGGGATGCAAACCAGTTCTCGTTCTCGAGCGGCCAATGATTAGCAAATGAGTTGCAGGTGTGGACTGTCATTGTCTCGAATCTGAGCAAAAAAAAGGACGTTGACTTCAATCCCGAGGCAGATTTAGTTGTTTT
>JAOUZG010042644.1:470-28403 GCA_026289955.1 Argiope argentata
TGAACTGGAAAAACAAGGATGCATCTCCCCGTTGCAAAGTGGCTTCCGAAGAGGTCGATCTACTTTTGATAACCTCGTTCTATTGGAAACCCAGATACGCAACACATTTGTTAGGAGGAACCACCTTGTATCCGTTTTTTCGACATTGAGAAAGCATATGACCGTACATGGCGCTATGGTATACTCTCCACAGTTTTTAAACTTGGTTTTAGAGGAAATTTGCCCACTTTTTTATTGAATTTTTTATCACTTCGTGCTTTCCGTGTTCGTATTGGTAATGTTTACTCAAATCATTTTATGCAAGCTGAGGGTGTTCCACAGGGCAGTGTCCTCAGTGTTATACTTTTTATACTTCATATCAGTCAGATTTTATCGGTTTTACCATCATCAGTTAATGGAACCCTTTATGTTGATGATTTGCAGCTCTCATGCCAAGGCAGCAATATAAATCTCATAGAGCGTCAGTTACAAAATGCAGTCAATAGGTTGGTAATTTGATGCAATAATAATGGACACATAATCTTTCCTGAGAAGAGTGTGTTCACTTTTGTCGGAAGAGGAACCTTTACCCAGATCCAAATATTACCATTCGAAACATACCTATTCCTTTAGTGGATGAAATTCGGTTTTTGGGAGTGATATTTGATCGAAAGCTTACCTTCCTTCCGCATATTTTACACTTGCGAAAGAAGTGTGAAAAACATTAAATATATTGAAAGTGCTCTCCAGAACATCTTGGGGCGCCGATCGTACCTCTCTTCTACGAATTTATCAGGCTATAGTTCTCTCGAGAATTGATTACGTGTGTATGGTTTATGGTTCCGCTTGTTTGTCTGTCCTGAAATGGCTAGATACGGTACATCATTCTGCTTTGCGCATTTGTTCTGGTGCGTTTCGCACCTCTCCAGTTGAAAGCCTCTATGTTACATGTCATCAGCTACCTCTTTCTTTAAGACGCAAGAAACTGTCTGCCTTATTTCATTTCCGCACAAATTCCGTGCTGATGGTTGGTTGGTTGGTTGGTTGTGTGGGGTTTATTGGCGCAAGAGCCAGATTTGGCCATACTGCGCCAAGAAAATGGTAAAGTTATAAAAGATAGAAGATATAATTCTTTGGTAAATTAAGACATGAGTGATGAGATTAAATCATATTGGTTCAATGAAAACAATAATTAGAGAGCAAAATTTAAAACCCAATACCATAACAGTTTGAAACAATGATGTAAATGTATATGAGCTAAAAAAGAAGGTTAAACAAACAGAATAATAAAAATTCTCATGTGCAAGTAAAAAAACCATAGCTCTTAAGAACTTAAAAATGTTTGGGTGGTATTTCTCACCCATCAGGTCTCGTAATGTGAAAGAAGTCAAGTTAAAAAAATAAGAACGAAAAGAATTAAAAACTGGACATTCAATTAAAACATGATGAACAGTAAAAGGTACTTGACAGCTGTTGCACATAGGTGAATTTTCTCCAAATATTAAATATTTATGGGTAAAGCGTGTATGACCTATACGGAGACGAGTTAATTTAACATCCATCTCACGTATAGGGTGAACCGACCAATAAAAAATGTCCGTTTTAATAAAATGTAATTTATTTTGGACCTGCAGATCCCATGAACTTTGCCACATAGAACAGATGTAGTGATGGATGGAACTTTTAATATCACAAAAGGGAATTCCTATGTTTAAAAAGGTCGTTGCAGTCTTTGCAGCAAGTCCGCCTTCTCATTACCCGAGATGCCGACATGACTCGGTACCCAACAGAAAATTATTTCAAACCCATCATTTTTTAATAATTGTAAAGTAAATAAAATTTTAATGGCAAATGGATGCATCCGAGTTTGAGAAATGTCTTCAATGCACTCATGCTGTCTGTATAGATAACAAATTTACGCTGAATAGAGGTTGAAATTTTTTGAAGAGCAAGGAAAATCGCGACTAACTCAGCAGTAAAAACTGAACAACAATTCTGCAGACGATGGCTCAGTGTTTCAGATGGAAGAATGATTCCACAACCAGCATGACCATCTGATTTAAAGCCATCCGTAAAAATGGGCACAAAAGAAGAATACCGAAAACGGTGGTAAAAAAAGAGCTGTTGAAGAACAAAACGATCTGTTAATTTGTCGAATCCAGTGAAAGGATTCGAGAACGAAAACTGTGGGATGTCCCAGGGAGGGAAACAATAAGGGTTGGTAGCTTTAACACGAACAGTGGTAAGGTCCGAGTCAGGCAAAAGCAATCGGGCTCTCTCACGAAAGGGAAGGATGTGAGAGGTCCGGGCATTATAAAGTCGACGAAGACCAACTGGTAATGAAATTTCATTCAGTGGATGCTTCAGCACGGATTTTGTGCGGAAATAAAATATGGCAGACAGTTTCTTGCGTCTTAAAGAAAGAGGTGGCTGGTGACATGTAACATAGAGGCTTTCAACTGGAGAGGTGCAAAACGCACCAGAACAAATGCGCAAAGCAGAATGATGGACCGTATCCAGCCGTTTCAGGACAGACAAACAAGTGGAACCATAAACCATACACCCGTAATCAATTCTCGAGAGAACTATTGCCTGATAATTTCGTAGAAGAGAGGTACGATCGGCGCTCCAAGATGTTCTGGAGAGCACTTTCAATAAATTTAATGTTTTTTCACACTTCTTCCGCAAGTGTAAAATATGCGGAAGGAAGGTAAGCTTTCGATCAAATATCACTCCCAAAACCCGAATTTCATCTACTACAGGAATAAGTATGTTTCGAATGGCAATATTTGGATCTGGGTGAAGGATCCTCTTCCGACAGAAGTGAACACATCTACTCTTCTCAGGAGAGATTGCGTGTCCATTATTATTGCACCAAATTACCACCCTATTGACTGCATTTTGTAACTGCCGCTCTATGAGATTCATATTTCTACCTTGGCATGAAAACTGCAAATCATCGACATAAAGGGTTCCATTTACTGATGATGGTAAAACCGATAAAATCTGACTGATATGAAGTATAAAAAGTGTAACACTGAGGACACTACCCTGGGGAACACCCTCAGTTTGTATAAAACTATATGAGTAAACATTACCAATACGAACACTAAAAGTACGAAGAGATAAAAAATTTAATAAAAAAGTGGGCAAATTTCCTCTAAAACCAAATTTAAAAAGTGTGGAGAGTATACCATAGCGCCATGTACGGTCATATGCTTTCTCAATGTCGAAAAAAACGGATACAAGGTGGTTCCTCCTAACAAATGTGTTGCGTATCTGGGTTTCCAATAGAACAAGGTTATCAAAAGTAGATCGACCTCTTAGGAAGCCACTTTGCAACGGGGAGATGCATCCTTGTTTTTCCAGTTCATGCACAAGACGAGCATTGACCATGCGCTCAAAGATCTTACAAAGGCAATTCGTTAAAGCAATGGGCCTGTAACTCAAAGGGTTCGATGAATCTTTACCAGGTTTTAAGATTGGAATGACAATAGCTTCGCGCCATTGTAAAGGGTACTTTTGTTCAGTCCAAATTCTATTGTATAGAAGTAACAGATTTGAAAGAGAAGTGTCATTCAAGTGGCGAAACATATTGTATGTAATTCCATCAGGTCCGGGACTGGTATCATGGGTATTGGATAATGCTGTTTTCAATTCGTACATCCTAAATTCACAGTTATAAGAATGATTGCTTCGGTCATTAAAATACAAAGGCAACCGTTCCGCGCGATTCTTAATTGCCAGGAATTCAGAGCTATAAGAATCAATTGCGGAAACTTGTGCAAATGCTTGACCTAAAATGTTGGCAACGTCTAATGGGGAATAGTACTTCACATTATCCCTATTTAGAACAGGAATGGAAGATTCGTGATATAGGCCATTAGCAGCTTTCACCTTTTTCCATAGAGTTTTGCTAGATATAGAGGATGTGATAGATGATATGAATTGAATCCAGGATTCCTTCTGGCTACGGTGGCGTATACGACGAGCAAGTGCTTTTGCTCTTTTAAAAGCGACAAGGTTCTCTGTAGCAGGGTACCTTCGAAACTTGTTCCATAACTTTTTCTGCTGCTTATAACTATCGCGACAGGCGTCATTCCACCACGGTCGGCGAAATTTTCTTAGACGTGGTGAACTCTTTGGAATAGTGGAGGTTGCGGCACATAGTATAATATCTACTACAATTTGAACTGCTTCTGAAATATCAGTAGTATTTATCATAGTCTCTGTGACGTCTGCTAATTGCGAAAACTTAGCCCAGTCTGCCCGCTGGAATAGAAAACGTGGAGGACAAAAAGTCGCTACACCGCTATCAGCATGGGAGATAATAATAGGATAGTGATCGCTATTATTTAAATCGTTGCTAACTGACAAGGTTAGCAACGGTAGTAGTTCAGGAGAACATATGACCAAGTCAAGACTGTGGAAGGTGCGTGTGGGTTCATGAAAGTATGTTATTTCATCATTATTGAGCAAACAATGACAGTTATTGGAAATGAACTGTTCTATTTGTTGCCCACGAGAATTTGTACTATTCGAACCCCACAAAGTACTATGGCCGTTGAAATCGCCAAGTAGGACGAAAGATGAAGGAAGTTGGTCAACTAAGTTGTTGAGATCTTGCTGACAGATGGTATCATGAGGCGGTAAGTAAATACAGCAGACTGTGACTAAAGTTTTTACGTGAACTTGTATAGCCACAGCCTGCAGAGAGTTATCTAGAGTGATAGGATTACTTGGATATAAATTGGAAGTAAAAATGCAGACCCCTCCAGAACTATGAGCTCCATTGTCTGCATCCCTCCGAACACAATTGTAACCGCGTAATTTAATTGGGAAATTTGACTTCAAGAAAGTCTCTTGAAGACCAAAACAAACCGGATGAAATCTGTTAATTAATGATTTAATGTTCTGAAGTTTGGAACGAATGCCGCGACAATTCCAAGAAAGGAAGGTACCCATTAAGAGAGAGGTTTGTGAGGAGAAAGAGAAGTAAAACTTGTTGGAGCTGCCTGATCCTCGCAACTCATACTAAGCTCATATTCATCTTCTGACGGATGTAACTTAATATCGGGGTTATTAAGCGTGTCTCCAAATATAGACTGTAAGTCCTTATGGACAACGCCTTCGTCGCTAGCCCCAATTCGACGGAATTTTTTGAAGCTGAATTTTTTAGTTTCTTTCGTAGGTCCTTTTGCGTAAGACCTCGTTTGGCGAGGTTTAACGTCAGCAAAGTCTGCGATTTGGATTTCCTTCTAACATGTTTTGGAGTATCATCATTAGCTTTAAGGGAATGTTCGGTATCAGAATCAGAAGTTTTTTCAGTGTTTGGTGTTTTTCTGGTATATTTAACACAGTGATCACAAGTACAATTTTCACAGAAAGTTTTTTTGATTGCTGAAGCATAACTAACACCAGGAGTCGGGGTTTGTACATTAACTTTACGCCTGGCTTTGGGATAAGATAAGTTTTCTTTGGTTTTGATGGTCATAACTTGCTTTTCCAGCGTCCAGCGAGGACAAGATCGAGAATATGATGGATGTTCTCCGCCACAGTTTACGCACTTCTCTTGTGCGGTACACTGTTGGCTATCATGGCCTTTTTGTGCACAGCGAGCACAAGTAAGAGACCCGCGGCAATTCAGTTTAGAGTGGCCAAAGCGCTGGCACTGAAAGCATCTTAGTGGGTTAGGGATGTATGGCCTCACTGGTAACTTAATATAGCCTGCATAGACGTACTCCGGTAATTTAGGAGTTTTAAATGTTATTATATGGTGCTTCGTCTCAAGTAGTTGTCCGTCACGTATAGAAATTCGACGGACGTGTGTAACACCTTTAGTTTTCATTTCAGAAGTAATTAACTCTACGGGAAGATTTAATATTTCGCAGCAGGTAATGGTGCCTTTAGAGCTATTCAAAGTTCGGTGAGGGATAACAGAAACTTTTATTGTTGCTAAAGACTTCAGTTTTTCTATTTGTTGTGCTTGCTTGCGGGAAGAAACCTCCACAAGCAAGTCAAAAGATCTCATTTTGCGAATGGATGAAACTTCGCCAACTGTAGCATTGATAGACTTTTGCACTAAAAACGGAGAGACTGATTCGAATGTTTCTTTGTTTTCAGAGAGTCTTTTAATAACAAAAAATTTGTCAAAATGGTCATGTTTGTTGTTAGAAATTAAAACTTTATGATGCCCACTGAAGGGACCGCGTTTGGAGGAGCCCATACGACATAAAAAGAATTCAGGTCCAGCAGTATCGCCCACCACGGAGCCCTACAAGGGATGGCAGTAACTGGCTCTAGATTTGCCTAGCCTCAGCACTTTCCATAATACTAACTGGTACCTATACGCTGGGAGTTACCCCCGGGGACAGTGACCACCCTTAACGCCAAGCCGAAGGAGTAACCCCTTCGCTTGATCCCTAGCAGACTAATCACTCATGTGGTTAGGTACCGGCCGATTGATACACCGGGGACCACAGTGCACCACCCGTCTAATGGGTCGCCACGCACGGCCAACACGTGGGGACATTGGCTGTCCATGAGAAGCAAGAAGCAAACAGAGCGACGACAGCTTCTCATGGAGAGCTCCCTCACTTGCCGTCGAGGGAAAGAAGGATCAAGCAGACAGAAAGAGGCGTAGGTGAGAATAAACAATAAATGGAGTAAAGATGCCTGGGAACCTCGGGATTGGGACACCCGTACCCACCTAAAGAAGGTGAGCCCCTGAGGGGGACTGAAAACCATAGTATCCGGTGTTGGAGTAGAAGTAGATATTTTTCGGGAAGGGGTTTTCTAGAATTTTGGAAAACGCTCATTGTCTGTATGATGTTTCGGAGAAATTTCACGGGAAGAATTTTTATAAAATTTGGAAATTTTGTAAACCTTCCCAGTGTTATTAGATTCAGACTTAGTTTCTTTCCTGAGTTTTTTCCTGTTTATAACAGTTTTGAAACCTGATAAGTCTTGTGAAGTTGCAGCAACGTTACATTGCGAGATTCCTCGACTAGTATCTTCTGTAGGAATACTGGATGTAAAGTCTTTTATAAATGATTCAGATTTGGGACAAAGTTCAGAGGGTGTATACGATGCTTGAAACTGAGAATTATTAACATCAATGATTAAAGGCAATACCTGAGTGCCTCTTTCTTCCAGAGTTTTCTTTACAGCATGAGAATAGCTGGATCCATCAACAGGCCTACGAGCGGTCACAATTCGCTTTGCTTCCGAATATGAAATGTCTTTTTTACTTTTTCAGCAATAACTTCTTTTTCAAATATCCACGAAGGACAGGAGCGAGAAAAGGAAGAATGCGAGCCTTTACTATTGAAGCATTTTTCCGGTCCAGTACAGTCCGAATTTTCATGGCCTGCTTCAGAACAGCGGGCACAAGTTAGAGATCCACGGCAAGCCGCTTTGGAGTGACCAAAACGCTGGCACTTAAAACATCGCAAGCAATTGGGTATGTAAGGCCTCGCAGCTCATTTCATATAACCAGCTTTAATGTATTCAGGTGCTTTAGACGAATGGAATGTTAGGTATGGTATGGTATGGTTTGGGTTATTGGCACAAGGTCCAGTTCAGGACAAGCTGCGCCATTCACAAGGATGTTAAAAAGTTCCATAATAAGAAGAGTGCATAAAACAAGTATGCATTATAAAATGTTAATGATCAAGAAAAACTGATTTAAAACGATTCGCTTTGAGAACAGAGAATGGATTGTTAGAATCAAATGCTTGGTTTCAAGGACTTGTACATCTTTTCGTATTGTTATACGGCGGACATGAGTAACGCCTTGACCATCCAAATCCTTGGTTATTTCAGCAACTGGTGTATGAAAGAGTTCACCGCAAGATATTACTCCTCTGGAAAAGTTTAAAGTCGAATGTGCATTGACTGTCACCGGAAAGGACGCAATATTTGTCATTTTTACAATCTGGTTTGCTTGTTTTTGTGAGAGAACCTCAATGAGCAAATCCCCAGAACGTAGTTTCCAAACAGTTGATACTGTTCCAAGATAAGCTGATATACTCTTTTCAACTAAAAAAGGTGAAACGGAATGAAACGTGTCGTCAGTAGAAGATATTCTTTTAAGAATAAAAGACCTATCGAAATGCTTTGAAAATGATAAATTGTTTTGCACTTGATGCCCACTGAAGGGATGTTTTTTTGCCCATGCAAAAAGTTCACAAGATTCGGGTTTCGACGGCACCGCCCACCACCTTTTCTGTCTGCTTGATCCTTCTTTCCCTCGACGGCAAGCGAGGGAGCTCTCCATGAGAAGCTGTCGCCGCTCTGTTTGCTTCTTGCTTCTCATGGACAGCCAAACACCCCACGTGTTGGCCGTGCGTGGCGACCCGTTAGACGGGTGGTACACTGTTGGTCCCCATTGCATCAATCGGCTGGTTGCTAGCCACCTGTGTGGTTAGTCTGCTAGGGATCAAGCGAAGCGGTTACTACTTGGGCTTGGCGTTAAGGGTGGTCACTGTCCCCGGGGGTAACTCCCAGCGTATAGGTACTGATTAGCACTAAGGTAAGTGCCGAGGTTGGATATGTCCAGAGCCGGTGTCTGCCTTCCCTTTTTGGGTTCCGTGGTGGGCGGTGCCGTCAGACCTGAATCTTCTCTATGTCGTATAGCTCCTCGCAACAAGGGTCCCTTTAGTGGGCAACGTATTCCTCAAACTTTCATTATTGATAATCATTTTGATAGATTCTATGTAGTGAAACGCATGTCTGAACAGGGCGAGACATTTCAAACAGTATCTCCGTTTCTGGTACAAAAGGCCATCATTGCCACAATTGGTGAACCACATTCTATTCGTAAGATGCGCTCCGGTGACTTGCTGATAGAGATCAGTTCTCGCAAGCAGGCTCAACAAATACAAAAAATAAAAGCTCTGGCAACTATCCCGGTTTGTGTTACCCCTCACCTATCATTAAACACATCAAAAGGTGTCCTAACGTGTGGTGAGATATTAAATCTCCCACTAGATTTAATTACTAAAGAGTTAAAATCACAAGGTGTTACACCCGTTCGTAGAATTACAATTAAACGAGAAGGAGAAACAATCGAAACAAAACATCACATTCTCACATTTCTGTCACTAAAATTACCGGAGTCCATATATGCAGGGTACATCAAGCTTCCAGTCAGACCTTATATTCCGAACCCCTTGAGGTGCTTTAAGTGTCAACGCTTTGGACACTCGAAAGCAAATTGCCGTGGCACTGTAACTTGTGCCCGATGTTCTGAGAGAGGACATGAGAGCCAGGAGTGTTCCGCACAGGAAAAGTGCGTCAACTGCAAAGGTGAACATACGTCCTTCTCCCGCTCGTGCCCTCGATGGCAGCTTGAAAAAGAAATAACAATAAAAATTAAAGAAGAATTATCGTACCCAGAAGCCCGAAAGAAAGTTCTTTCTCAAACACCTTCACCTGGCATTAGCTACGTCTCTGTTGTCCGAAAGAATTTTTGTGAAAATTGTACATGTCAAAATTGTACTAAAAATAAAAAGCCTTTACTATCTTCCAAACCTACATCTGAATCCGATACTGATAAATCTATTGTTAATAATAATTGCACAGAGAATTTAGAAATAACGAAACGAAAACCATCAAAATCAGACAAATCATTAAAACTTAAACTAGCAAAACGTGGAATTTCGAAGGCAAGTCTTTCGGCAAAACTCACAAAATCTTCTTCTAGAAATTCTGTAGCTTTGGGATTTTCTAGTCGAGGTATAGCCCATAAAGACTTAACGTCTATTTTTGATGGCATACCAAATAGTCCTGATCTCAAACTCCACCCTTCGGGGGATGAAGCCGAATTTGAAATGAGTTGCGGCGTTTCTGCAACTCCTGTCGTTCTGTCTCATAATTCTACAGCGACACATCTCTCTTAATGGGTACCTTCCTTTCTTGGAATTGTCACGGCATACGGTCCAAACTTCATGACATCAAGACCATTATCAACATTTTTCATCCTGTTTGTTTTGGTGTACAAGAAACCTTCTTGACACCCAACATCCCTTTAAAACTACGTGGCTATAACTGTGTTCGGAAAGATACAGGCACTGGAGGGCATAATTCTGGCGGTGTCTGTATTTTAACATCAAATTTATACCCGAGCACACCTTTAAAGTTACATACACCTCTGCAAGCCGTGGCTGTGTAAGTTCACATCAAAACATTTGTTACTGTCTGTAGTATCTATTTGCCACCTCATGATGCCATTAATATAAAAGCACTTAACAACTTGGTGGACCAGCTTCCAACACCATTTTTGATCATTGGTGATTTCAATGCACATAGTTCCTTGTGGGGTTCGGGAAGTGCAAACACTCGTGGGCGACAGATTGAACAGTTTTTAGCTGATAACTGTCTCTGTCTTCTCAATAAGGATGATAAAACATACTTTCATGAACCCACACATACCTTCCATACTCGTGATTTGGCCATATGCTCTCCAGAGTTACTACCATTTTTGAATTTCAAAGTCGGAGATGATCTCTATAATAGTTATCATTTCCCTCTGATTGTCTCTCATGCTGATAGAGGCTGTGGAATACTTTTGCCTCAGCGGTATCTATTCCAGCGAGCAGACTGGGCTACTTATAAACAATTAGCAAAAATTACTAAGTCTATGGTGAATACTAAATGTGTCACGGAAGCAGTGCGAAACATAACTGAATGCTTAATAAGTGCCGTGGACAAAGCAATCCCTAAAAATTCACCACGGCCTCGGAAATTCCGAAAACCCTGGTGGAATGAAGCCTGCCGCGATAGCCACAAACAGCAGAAAAAGCTTTGGAACATTTTCCGAAGGTACCCCACCACAGAAAATCTTGTCGCTTTCAAACGTGCCAAAGCCATTGCTCGTCGCATTCGTCGTCGAAGTCAGAGGGATTCTTGGATAAAGTACGTATCATCAATTACTCCTTGTACTACAAGTAAACAGTTGTGGAAGAAGGTGAAGGCAGCAAATGGTGTCTATCAGGATTTTTCTGTCCCTGTTCTTAGAATAGGAAGTACGACTCATTCTGATCCATTGGAAGTCGTCAATATTCTTGGACAGACATTTGCACAAAATTCCGCTGTCGAGAGCTATAACTCATTATTCATCACAACTAAGAATCGTGCGGAAAAACATTCTTTGAATTTTCATTCCCACGCACCTCTTCCGTACAATTGCGAGTTAAAGATGATAGAATTAATTTCAGCTTTATCTCAAACTCATGATACTAGCCCAGGTCCAGATGGAATCACGTATAATATGCTTCGCCACTTAGATGAGGTGTCGCTCTCTAACCTCCTTTATCTGTTTAACAGAGTCTAGAATGATCAAAATTTCCCATACCAGTGGCTAGAAGCTCTCGTGATTCCTATACTAAAACCGGGCAAAGATTCTGCAAATCCTCTACACTACAGACCAATTGCTTTAACTATTGTCCTTTGCAAGACGCTTGAGCGAATGGTAAATGCCCGACTTGTCTTTGAATTAGAGAAAAAAACTGCATTCCGCCTCTACAAAGTGGTTTCCGTAAAGGACGTTCAACAATTGACAACATTGTCCAATTAGAAACTCAAATTCGCTTGTTTGTTTGTTTGTGGTTTTATGGCACAAGAACCATATTTGGTTATACTGCGCCAAGCAAAAGGTAAAATACATTAAGAGTATTTATAATAATTCAATAATAATTCCACAATATTTATATAAACTTTCATAAAACTATATTGGAAATATACAAATTTAAAATTAGCATAGGTGTTAACAAATGAAAAAGTAAAACATTGAGACAAAACAAAAGCACAATCAAAAGGTAAAAAGTGCTAAATGCAAGTATAAAAACGAATGGCCTTTAAAAATCTAAAAATATTGGGATGGAAATTTTCACCCAATAATTCCTGTAAAATTGTTGATGATGTATGGAAATAAAATATACGTTGAGTTTTAAAAACAGGGCATTCAACAAGAATGTGTTTTACATTAAAATCAACGTGGCAAGCAGGACACATTGGTTTCCTCTCACCAAAAAGAAGATGCCTATGAGTGTATCTAGTGTGTCCTATTCGGAGACGAGTCAGTTTGACATCGGTCTCACGTGTAGGAAGTAAAGGCCAAGAACCAATAATAGGTTTAATGGAGTGTAATTTATTGTGGATCTGCAGATCCCATGACTCTTGCCAAGAAGAATGTATGTGACGGGAGAATGCCATTTTAACGTCACAAAAAGGGAGTCCAGTCCTCATAAACACCGTTGCAGATTTTGCAGCAGAATCGGCTTTTTCATTACCTGAAATGCCAACGTGACCCGGAACCCAACAAAATTTAATATCAAAACCATCATTCTTCAAAGATTGCAAAATAAGTAAAATGCGAATAGCAATTGGGTGCATCCAGTTATTATAGTTAGACAGCATTTCCAAAGCACTCATGCTATCGGAATAAATAATGAAATTGCGCTGTAAAGAAGGCGAAATCTTTTGGAGTGCCCAAAAAATTGCCAGTAACTCAGCAGTAAAAACAGAGCAGCAATTATGAAGACGGTGACTCAGTATTTCAGATGGCAGTACAATACCACAACCAACATGTCCAACTGATTTTGAGCCATCCGTGTAAATTGGAACAAATAAAGAATATTGACAACGATGAAGCAGAAAGAGTTGTTGGAAAACCACAGGTGTTGTTGACGACTTGTCGAAACCAGGGAATGGATTTAAAAATGAAAAGTGAGGAATATCCCAAGGTGGGAAAATAAATGGGTCGTTAACTTTGATTCTAACATCGTTGAGGTCCGAGTCATGTAGTACCAGTTTGACTCTCTCAGAGAATGGAAGAATGCAAGAACGGCGGGCATCATAAAGTCTACGGAGACCAACTGGAAAGTTCCATTGACAGATGGGATGATGAGGGACAGAATGAGTGCGGAAATAATACACAACAGACAATTTTTTGCGTCTCAAATTAAGAGGCAACTGGTGACAAATGACATATAGGCTCTCAACCGGAGAAGTGCGAAATGCTCCGGAGCATATCCTCAAAGCTGTGTGATGGATAGTATCCAGTCGCCGCAAAACTGTAGGGCGCGCGGAACCATATACCATGCAGCCGTAGTCAATGCGGGAGAGGATAATTGCTTCATAAATGCGGAGAAGAGAGGTTCTATCAGCACCCCATGATGTTTTGGAGAGCACTTTCAATATATTTAGCGTTCTCTCGCATTTTCTTCGCAGTTGCAAAATGTGCGGGAGGAAGGTAAGTTTCTTATCGAATGTCACCCCCAAAAACCGCACTTCACTCACCACAGGAATGAGTATGTTTTGAATATAAATATTCGGATCTGGATGGATGATTGTTTTCCGGCAGAAGTGCATGCACTTACTCTTCTCAGGGGAGATAGTGTGCCCATTATTGTCGCACCATTTTACAATTTTATTAACTGCATTCTGTAATTGACGCTCTATGATATTTATGTTACTGCCTTGACATGAGATCTGCAGATCATCAACGTAAAGAATTCCATTAACAGACGATGGTAACACAGATAAAACTTGACTCAGATGAACTATAAAAAGAGTAACACTGAGAACACTACCCTGTGGAACACCCTCAGTTTGGATAAAAGAATCAGAATAAAAATTGCCAACACGGACACGAAATTTTCGATGAGATAAAAAGTTTTGTAAAAAAATGGGCAAGTTTCCCCTAAAACCGAAGTTAAAAATCGTAGAAAGTATGCCGTAGCGCCATGCCCGGTCATACGCTTTCTCCATGTCGAAAAATATGGAGACAAGGTGATTCCTTCTAACAAATGTGTTGCGTATCTGGGTTTCCAATAAAATTAGGTTATCAAAAGTCGATCTACCCCTGCGGAAACCCCTCTGCAACGGGGATATGCAACCTTGTCTCTCCAATTCGTACATAAGGCGAGCATTGACCATGCACTCAAAGGTTTTACATAGACAATTTGTCAGTGCAATTGGTCTGTAATTAAGAAGGTTGGATGAATCCCTGCCAGGTTTTAGGATAGGAACCACAGTAGCTTCTTGCCATTGGGTGGGGTAAATCTGCTCAGTCCAAATTCTGTTGAATAATAACAACAGATTGGAAAGAGAAGTAGAATTTAAATTGCGGAGCATGCTATAAGTAATTCCATCTGGCCCTGGACTAGTATCGTGAGTCTTAGATAACGCTGCTTCCACTTCATACATATTAAATTTACCATTGTAAGGACAGATACTGCGGTCATTAAAACGCAAAGGCAACCGTTCCGCGCGATTCTTAATTGCCAGAAAAGCTGGACTGTATGAATCGATGGCGGAAACCTGTGCGAATGCTTGACCGAGGATATTTGCTATGTCTAATGGAGCGAAGTGCGTCATATTTTCTGCCTTTAATATAGGAATAGACGATTCATTATATATACCATTAGCCGCCTTTACCTTCTTCCATAAAGCTTTACTGGAAAAAGTAGATGTGATGGAAGAAACAAAGCTAATCCACGATTCCCTTTGACTTCGGCGACGGATGCAACGAGCGACGGCTTTTGTTCTTTTAAAAGCTACTAAGTTCTCTGTCGTAGGGTACCTTCGGAAGATATTCCAAAGTCGTTTTTGGTGCTTATGACTTTCCCGACAGGCTTCGTTTCACCAAGGTCTACGAAATTTTCGGAGACTTGGGGAAGACTTTGGGATACAGTTGTTGGCAGCATTCAAAATTGTTTCAACGGTGAGACGCATTGCTTCCGTGATGTCTACAGTATTGACTATTGACTCGGTAATTTCCGCCAGCTGCTTAAAAGCAGTCCAGTCTGCTCGCTGGAATAGAAAGTATGGTGGACAGAAAGTCTCACCGCCGCTATCAGCATGGCAGACGATAATAGGAAAATGGTCACTATTATATAAATCATTACTAACCGCAAAGGTTAGCAATGGCAGAAGTTCAGGAGAACATAAGGCCAAGTCTAGACTATGGAAGGTACGGGTTGGTTCATGGAAGTATGTCTTTTCGTCATTATTCAGCAAGCAGAGACAGTTATTAGTAATAAACTGCTCAATCTGCTGCCCGCGAGAGTTTGTGTTATTTGAACCCCATAAAGTGCTATGGCCGTTGAAATCGCCAAATAAGATAAAAGGCGAAGGAAGTTGGTCCACTAAATTATCGAGGTCTCTTTGACAAATTATATCACTTGGCGGAAGATAAATACAACAGACTGTAACCAGTGCTTTTGTATGAACTTGCACAGCCACAGCCTGAAGAGAAGTATGCAGGTTGAGAGTTGTGCTCGGATATAAATTGGATGTAAAGATAC
The DNA here is from genome assembly GCA_026289955.1 of Argiope argentata. Taxonomy (NCBI): domain Eukaryota; kingdom Metazoa; phylum Arthropoda; class Arachnida; order Araneae; family Araneidae; genus Argiope; species Argiope argentata. Next base: position 15,761 of record JAOUZG010042644.1, read on the forward strand.
AGACACCACCAGAAGCGTGAACTCCAGTATCTGCATCTTTCCGAACACAGTTATATCCGCGCAATTTAACGGAAATGTTGGGTGACAAGAATGTTTCTTGAACACCGAAACAGATAGGATGATATTTGTTTAAAATTGATTTAACTTCATGAAGTTTGGGACGAATGCCGTGACAATTCCAAGAGAAGAAGGTACTCATTAAGAGATAGCTTTTGAAGGCGAATTAGAGGCGTTAGTTGGGGTTGCTGAAAATTCGCAACTCATCTCCAGATCATCGTCATCCTCAGATGGGTGCAATTTGATGTGTGCACTATTTATCGTGCCACCAAAAATAGATGGCAAGTCTTTATGGGCGACACCCTGCTTTGCCATCCCTAAGGCGACGGAATTTTTTGTTGTTGAATTTTTTAACTTGGATCTAAGGTCTTTTTGTGAAATCCCACGTTTTGCCAGTTTTAAGGTTAATGAGGGTTGAGATTTTCTTTTTGATTTTGGTTTCATTCTTTCTATTCGAGATGTTTCAGCTGCACTAGTTGTAGAGTTTTCTGTATCAGAGTCTTGTTTTTTATCAATATTTGGTTCGGATTCAATACTTTTACAATTATTGCAAGAACAATTCTTGCAAAACGATGTTTTAACTGCTGAGGCATAACTAATATTGTCAATTGGGGTTTTAATTTGAACCCTGCGACGGGCTTCAGTGTAAGATACGTTCTCTGTTATTTTAATTGTGGTTACCTGTTTTTCAAGAATCCAACTCGGACATGATCGAGCATAGGAGGGATGATTACCACCGCAGTTCACGCACTTTTCTTGTGCAGAACACTGCTGGGCATCATGGCCTTTTCCATCACAACGGGCACATGCGAGTGTCCCGCGGCAATTAATTTTCGAATGGCCGAACCTCTGGCACTGGTAACAACGAAGTGTATTAGGAATGTAAGGCCTGACAGGCAAACGTATGTAACCTGCATACACATGATCGGGTAATTTTGGTGTTTTAAATGTTAAAACATGATGTTTAGTTTCAAGGAGTTGTCCATCACGTCTAATAGTAATACGACGGACGTGTATAACTCCTTGTGATCTCATCTCGGATGTTATTTCATCTAGAGGTACATTAAATAATTCACCACACGTAATTACTCCTTTACAGGTATTCATTGACTGATGAGGACTAACACTAACAGCTATTGTAGCCAATGCTTTTAGTTTTTGAATATTCAGGGATTGTTTTCGAGAATTTACCTCGACCAATAAATCACCAGAACGCATCTTTTTGATGGATGATACTTCACCGATTGTTGCTGAAATGGCTTTTTGAACAAGAAAAGGAGACACTGTTGCAAAATTTTCATTTTTCTCCGAAATACGTTTAATAACGAAAAAAGAATCAAAATGGTTTAAGGAATTAAATGATGTCGGTACTTTGTGATGCCCACTGAAGGGACCGCGTTTGGAAGACCCCATACGATATTGAAAGAAATTCGGGTCCGACGGCACCACCCACCACGGAGCCCAACAAGGGAAGGCAGACACCGGCTCTGGACATGTCCAACCTCGGCACTTACCTTAGTGCTAATCAGTACCTATACGCTGGGAGTTACCCCCGGGGACAGTGACCACCCTTAACACCAAGCCCAAGGAGTAACCCCTTCGCTTGATCCCTAGCAAACTAACAACTTGAGTTGGTAGCTACCGACCGATTGACACACCGGGGACCACAGTGCACCACCCGTCTAATGGGTCGCCACGCACGGCCAACACGTGGAGTTTTTAGCTGTCCATGAGAAGCAAGAAGCAAACAGAGTGGTGACAGCTTCTCATGGAGAGCTCCCTCGCTTGCCGTCGAGGGAAAGAAGGATCAAGCAGACAGCAGAAGGTGAAGAGGAGGATAAACATAAAGGGAGGAAAGATCCCTGGGAACCTCGGGATTGGGACACCCGTACCCACCTAAAGAAGGTGAGCCCCTGAGGGGAACTCAAATTCGCAATGCGTTTGTTCGTCGAAATCACCTTGTCTCCGTTTTCTTTGACATAGAAAAGGCGTATGATCGCACATGGCGTTATGGTATTTTAAAAAGACTTGTTGACTTGGGTTTTAAAGGAAACCTTCCAAGTTTCATCAAACGATTTTTGTCGACTCGAACGTTTCGAGTACGTCTCGGAAATTTTTATTCTAATTTTTTTAATCAGGCTGAGGGTGTTCCGCAAGGAAGTGTCCTCAGCGTCACACTTTTTATGCTACACTTTAGTGAAATTTTAAATAATTTACTTCCGTCTGTCAGCGGAACATTATATGTCGATGACTTGCAGATTTCATGCCAGGTATGTAACATGCGATTAATTGAACGGCAACTACAAAATGCTGTCAACAAATTGGTCAATTGGTGCGATAAAAATGGACATAAACTTTCTGCTGAAAAGAGTAAGTGTGTCCATTTTTGTAGAAAGAGGAGCATTCATCTAGATCCCGTCATATCAATACGATATGTTACTATTCCTGTTATTGATGAAATGCGGTTTTTAGGAGTGGTTTTCGACAGGAAGCTTACTTTCCTCCCTCACATCTTGCAACTGAGGAAGAAGTGTGAAAATACTTTAAATATTCTCAAGGTTCTATCTTGTACATCTTGGGGGGCTGATCGCACATCCCTCCTTCGTATTTATAATGCTGTTGTTTTGTCGCGCATTGATTATGCATGCATGGTATATGGCTCTGCCCGACCTTCTGTTCTTCGTAAATTGGATACAATTCATAATACCGCCTTAAGAATTTGCTCAGGTGCTTTCCGCACTTCACCTGTGAAGAGCCTATATGTTCTGTGTCATCAGCTACCACTTGAATTACGTAGAAAGAAAATTTCTACTCAATACTATTTTCGAACACTTTGCGTGCCACACCATCCAATTTCTCATTTTGAGTTTCCTGCTTCCCTCCGCAGACTTTATGAAGCTCGCCCTTATCATATACTCCCTTTCAGTGAGAGGATCAAGAATATTGTACATGATTCGAACCTCAGCAACGTTACCTTCCATATTAATGACAATTTGGTTTTTCCACCTTGGGATGTACCGGTATTCCACTTCTTGAATCCATTTTCTGACTTTGACAAATCCACAACAGCTCCGATTGTTTTTCAGCAAATCTTTAATTCCCATCGCAATCATTATAATCCATATACACCAATTTACACTGACGGTTCCAAAGAAGAACATGTTGGTTGTGGCATAGTCTTTGAATCTGCTTTTCATAGTCACCGCCAGCATAACTCTTGTTCGGTGTTTACTGCTGAGCTAACAGCCATTTTTTGCACACTCCAGCAGATTGAGTTTTCTACTCAACGTAAATTTTGTATTTATTCTGACTGTATGAGTGCCTTGAAAACCCTTTCTAATTTTCACAACCGAATTCACCCAGTTGCTGTTGATATTTTAGCCTCTTTGCATGCCCTTCGTAATTAGGGTTTCGATATAATATTCTGTTGGGTTCCGAGCCACGTCGATGTTTTTGGAAATGAGTTGGCGGATAAAGCTGCAAAAGAAGCTACTTCGTTTCTGCAGCGTCCTCTTGTATATACAGATGCAAAGAGGACTTTCTCTGATTTTATTAATAAATTATGGCAGAATGACTGGGATACACAGACCCATAATAAACTCCATTCGATAAAACCTTCTGTTGGATTGTGGCATCCTCTACCTATGCGACAGATTGATGTAAAGCTCACTCGTCTTCGCATAGGACACACTCGTTTCACCCATAAACATTTGTTACTCGGAAACGAAACACCGATATGTCCGACATGCAATGTTGATTTTACCATTTTACGCATTTTAATAGAGTGTCCCTCTTTTACTTCTCACCGTAATCATTTGTTTCCTTCGTCATCCTCATTAACTCTTATAGACTTAGTGGGTGCACATCCCCACAAGAATATTTTTCGCTTTTTGAAACTCATTGGATTTTATAATTCTATCTAGTTTTTTTTTTTACTTTTTAATTCGTCTTAATTCCAATATCTTGTTTCTTTGACAATATATCTCATATAATTTGATAAAAACCATAGAAAATTATTATTTATATGTGGATTTTAAACTGCTTATGAAATTATTTTAGCCATTTGTCTGGCGCAGCTTAGCCAAAACTTGGCTCTTGCGCCAATAAAGCCCAATCAACCAACCAACCAACTTAAATACCCAGTAGCAATTTTATCAAAACTCACTATTGTTTGTAATAATTGCTTTTTATTAAAAAAAATTATGGCATCTCCGCTCTTGAATGCTTCAAAATAAGGAAATTTTAAAGTTCAAACATCGTGAAATATACCAAAGTAAATAAAGATTAAATGTGCTTATTAAAAATTTATTTTTCAAATTATAGAATATTCTAGTGATTTTAAAGTGTTTGTGAAATTTATAAAAATTATCAACATTTTTTGCGATTTTTCTTTCATTTTTCCCATTATTTTGATCCAATGAAATTGCTACCATCAAAAATAATAAAAGGCAGCTTGAACAAACAAACGATTCCTTTTAAATATTATACTGCAATATATTTTATTTCTCATAAATTTTGGTGCGTTTATAATGCTTAGTATTCTTAAAAAAATACAATGGACATAAATTAATTTTCTAATTTTCGTCCATTCTGTAAAAGAAAACAATAATGATTTATTGCTATATTTGCTAATTTTATCAAGCAAGGTAATTCACAAAAGTTTCAGTTGCATCTTACATTACATCTTTGTATTTTACATCTTTTTATAAAATCAACCGTTGAAAAGTAATTGGTGTCATAAAAATGTGAAATTAAACTTGTAAAACATATTTTCACTTATGTAACTTAGCAATATAATCTTTTCTTTCTCTTATTAATGACCGCTAGCAGTGGAGAAAACAATCATTGAAATTTTTTTAAATAATTATTCATGCCGATGGATTCAATAAAGGAATAGGCATCTAAGTTTGGTAGGAATCCCCAACGGTTCCACAAATTAATTAAGAAAATTCAATGTTTTAGAACAGTATTTGAAATTTGCTTACAAGAAAAGGTTACTTTTGTGGATTATCTCCATAGACATGATAAAATTACCAATATATATAAGTAAATGAATTTAATGAAGAGATAGTGGTAATGCTATTTCAGTATAAATTTTACAAATATTTGCCAGCATAGTTTGAAAACTCTCGAAAACTGGCATAAGAGGTAAGCGATTCCTTATTTAGAAGCAATAACCGGTTTAAGCAATTACTTTCGCTCATGAAAGAAATATGCTCTGTTATAACAATGAGTTGAAATCTTTTGCACAATTGTGTAGGATGTCGGATTTAATATAGGAAAACGCATTACACTTCATCAAATTTAAGTAATTATATAACAACCGTATTGATAAAAGAAGTAGTAATACTTTTAAAAATATTTTCGGAGCGGAGCCTATTGCTTTATTTTTATCTATTCACAGTAAAGATAAATGTATATAAAATTCAACAGCAAAATCCAAAATAAGTAATAGAACGAAAAAATTTTAAAGGAAATACGTCGCCAGTCAACAATAACAACAAATGCAATTACTAAAATGCACAAATTCAATAATCTTAATAACGTTGTGGAAGTATATATAGAGAAACCAGTAGTAAAAAAAAGGTCGAACAAAAGATTTAAAGGTATAACCTAATGACTGCAGTATATACTCATAGAGAATTCATTAAACGGAATCCACCTCAAGTATAAATTCCCGACTTTTTCTATTGTCAATTTATTATATATATAACAGAACTGGATTTTTTTTTACAAATTATTTACCAGAATAATTTAAAAACATAAATCAGATTAATTAAAATTTTATGAACTCTAGTTATGCCTTATTATAATATTCATTTAATTATGTTAAGCCTCATAATTCATATTCCTTTCAGTAAATTATTAACTTCACGTATTATAGAACTAGTTTTCGTAAAGTTTTGTCTCCAAAGTTTTTTATGCTAAGTCATTCGCATGTTGCAGATATTCGGTATTCATGTTTCTCAGACTCAGAGAAAGAAGATTATAAACAAGTGATATAAAAAACAATTTTTTAAATGAATTCGTTCTTAGGTCAGCAAAGGAATTTTTTTTATTTTAGTTACTTTTTATTAAATGATTAAAATAATGGCAATTTTCCTGTCTACATATGGTGTTGGACTATTATATTTTGTTCGTTGCTGTTTATTCGTTTCCTTTTTTTCCCCCTTTCTAATTAATGAAGTTGATGGCGGTCTCACAACCACAAATGACAATCTTCAATTGGCGAGTTCGAACTCGCTGCCGAAAAGATGTGCATCCAGCGCCCAACCAACCAGGTTATCCGGGCCTGGTGTCTCCTTGCGATTAAAATTCTATTTTAGTTACTTTTTATTAAATTATTACAATTGTTGTTATTTTCGTGTTCCGCTTTATAACGGAAGGAGGGGTGCGATAACTTTTGAGAGTATGGACCGTTAAGCACCCGAGTCCAGAAGTCTGACTTCTAGCTCACACACGTCAAAAACACTTTTTATGGGACGGGCTGCATAGATCGTAATTTAGATTTAGAGCAGAGTACGATCATCTCTGCTCTAGCACGCACAGTAATATCACTCTCGACATAGAGGGCTTGTGACCACGACAAATGTAACGTTCACCACACACACACACATACGGAAAGTCTTCGGTTGGCGGGTTCAAACTTGCAGCTCAAGGGATGAGAAACTAACGCCTGCCAACCAGGTTATCCCGACATGATAATTATAATTACTATAAATAATCGATCAAAAATTTCTACTAGCATTGAATCTTCAACTCCAATTCATTATTCAAAACCCATTGTGACTTCTCAAAAAGCGTGATTTTACTACACCAGTTGGATAATGCAATACAGATTAGAAATTTCTAATGTAGTTATTCTCAATTATTTTAATTCGAAAGTACTTCAAAAGGAGTCGAAAAAATGATTAATTTACAATATTTATTTTAACTGCATCAAACATAACGAAAATAAACACAATCGTTTAAAATAATCTGATGAAAACATGTTAAACCTAATCTCATTGGCGTGGGGGAAAAACAAACTGAATTCGTTACTTATTTAGCGTTGGAGAAATGTAGTCGAATTTTTGACGAGAAAGTTAGTTTTTAATTAATTAATAAAAAATTAATTAATTATTTAAAAAAAACTGTATTAACATCAAATGTCATCCACCTCAAGTTTTTAAAAAGTTACTTGTACTTGATAGGATGAATAAAAAGTATTTTATTAACGATGGAAAATTTGAGGATATATGTAGGGGGAGAGTGAGCTAACAGCAGGAATTGAAATAAATAAAATGCTGAAAGAAAGCAAATCGTACCCACCCACAACGTTTGATACTTAATTTTCATAGTTTATCAAATAGATCTCCAAGAGACAAAGAAAGAATAAAAATTTACTTGATTGAGTAATTGATTCATCTCAGTACCAAATTAAACATTGGACTTAAGAAACATGCATTGAGACTAAATGACTAATTTTTAAAATAACATTACCTTTAATTAAATGACTAACTTTTAAAATAATATTAGAAAGCAGGATAAGAACTGAAAATGTATAACTATTTTATATTAAACATAATAACGTATATTAACAAATTACGTTTTTAGAAACGTTAAAATATTTGGACAATTTACTAAACAAGTAATTATTTATATAATTGACTTAAAAATAAATGTTTGTTTCTCAAATTTCAGTTCAATGTAGCATATTAGATATGGCTTAATCCCTTTTTTTTAAACACTTTAAGTCCTTGAATCCTTTTTAATCCTGTTTTTAAGCTTTTCTGAATTCAATAGCCGGAATTAAAAAGGCAGAGCACTCACTAGAAATCATTTCAGTCAAAGAATTTGTGAAATTTTTAATTTCTTTCTTTTTCGTAAGTAAAAATATTACAATTTTCTTAAATTAATTGTAAATAAGTTAGATGTAATCTTGTGTCAAATATTAGATGAAACTAGTTGATAGGAAATCTGTATGCCTGAATCTGTATGTAAAAATCGTGTATGCGTATATATGATATTCCAAAACGGAAACACCTTGATATATTATACGTGTTGCACAAAATTATCAAAATGTAGATTTGTATTAAATTTTTTTTAATATAATGTGTCAAAATATTGATTATCCATGAGTCAGTCTTTCCGTGAGTGTTTGAGCAATTATTTCAAAATACAAAAAATAGATAAATGAAGTTTGGTACGTTGCTTTGACATCTTTACTGCAAAAATATAGAATTTTCACTCCAATATAAAAGATTCAAAATTCATAATTGTTTCTACTCAAATATACTAAAAAATACGGATAGCGCTACACTGCATAAGCATATGAGAAAATATGAAGATTAATACTACTATTGATCTTTATCATGATTGTAAATCCTTAGATTACTTTTAATAATAATAATAATAAAATAAAATCTTGATAAAAATTGCTTTCAAGTTTGGGCCCGACCACTTTTAATATCAATCCACACCAAAGTGAGCAGTTTATGAAGTTTTCTTCCATAAGAAACACCTGTTAAAATTTGAGTAAAGTAATGTAAATTCATTTATTTGATCTTAGTAAGTAACAGGCTATGATTTCAAGCCATAGTTATGAACTCTAAAACTTTTCCATATTCATAAATAGTTTATAGTTCACGCAACATTGAAGCCTTTATTTGCATTATTTTCCATTAGTAGGTTCTTAAAATCATGTCATTAAAAGTCGTGCTGCATTTTGCACAAGATTTTTTAAAAGCTATGTTATTTATCCATTCAGATTTTAGCCTCTAATGAAGAAGTCTCTTTGGCATAACAAAGAAAAAATTGTTTAAAAACTGTAAAATAAATGCAGAATTTTTGAGTTTTTTTTAAATCTTATATATTTACCGTTTTATCTAAGAAAAGTATCTTCTTAGATAAACTATTAAAAAAATATGTTAAGATAGTTTACAGAGTCAAAACTTTTAAAATGTTATCAGTTAAAATTTTTCAAACATTTAATTTAATTTATTTTGCTATTTCTTCTATCTACATCAAGGTATAAATACTAAGAACCAAGTATTTAAAGTGAAATATTAATTGTTACTAATATTAATAAATATCTAAGCATTAATAACTAAACTTCCCAGATATAAATAATTTTTAAAAAAATGTTTTTATTGTTTCTTTTATGAATTTGAAAGAGATTATTTCATTCCGTTCATTATACAATTTTAAAAAGTAGTTGCATTATAAAAAATCGAACACATAATTTCATGCTATTACACAATATAAATCTGAAAAGAGAAACAATTTAACAGTATACTTAGGCTACTTTAAAACACAAAATTCAATCGCATCTGTTTACTTTGAGGGAAGAAAAAAAAATTGGAGGTAGAGATTAGAGTAAAAAACATAAATTCGCATTTTAAAAATAGTTTAATTGTAAATGCGAAATATATTTAATTTATTAATTATATATTGATAGCAATTTTTCAAATATATTCCTTCTGAGTTTCTAATACTTCAGTCCGATGTTTAATCACAAGAGAGCATAAAACCGCATTCTGAATAAAAATTCAATAGAACTTTAAAACAAAAATTCGTTCAAATAAGCTTTATCCAAGAAATACTATTGAAACTAAATACAAATTAAATCTAAGTACACACAGGCGCTTATGGGACACACAATTTGAGAAAAAAATTTGTTCCTGTTTTATTCAACGGGATCTTTTTCCTCTCTTACTCCGTGACCATTCAAAACGCCCTTTGCCCTAAAGGCCTCGTCGAGCCCTCAGTTCCTTTGACATTCTTAAATGATCGTAAAACATCCATTGTGTTCACTCCCCTCCGATCCATCAAGATGTCCAAACTTGTTGGGGGAAAGAAAGACGTTAAAATGCGTCGGCAACACTTGGAGAACCGACATCCTCCGTGCACAGCGAAAAAGCGTCGTTTCTTAGCCTACGTTAAAATACGTGCAGCGCCCTTGCCGTGACGTCTTGCGGCTACGTAGAAATATGTGTATAACCCTTAGAGAGTTAAGACAATAAAATTTGTGGTAGTAGAATATCTTCTGAATTTATCCCTAGCCTTTCTTTGTGCTCTTTTAGCAGCAGCACAATTTTCATAGTTAGATTTTTTTGTCACAAAAGCCAGATTTAGCTATGCTGCGCCAATATTATGGTGGTAACGATTAATCAAATGGTACGATAAACTATATATGAGAAATAAAAGGATGCAAATTTTAAAATATGTAAAATTCATTATACAAAACACTTCTTATTTAAATATTAAGGTTTTCATTTCTAGATGATAAAATCCATTTTTTTAAGAAACGCAAAAATGTTACGGTGGGGATTTTGCCCCAATAAATCACCGATACTTGGAGATGGTGTATTAAAAAAGCGTATTCGGAGGTCATTAAAAGGACAATCTGATAATATATGAATTACAGTGAATTCAGCATTGCACATTGTACATTTGAGACAACCTTCACCCAAAAGAAGGTGTTTGTATGTGAAACGGGTGTGACCGACACGTAATCTAGTTATTTTAACATCATGCTCCCTCACCGGAAGAGTAGGCTACAGAGCAGCAGAAGGTTGGATAAATCGTAGTTTATTAGGGCCTGCAAATCCCAAGATTATTGCCATAATTTATGAGTAAATTTACCAATGTGTCTTTTTACGTCAGAGTAGGGAAGTGGTAGCTGTAAAAGAACAGTAGCTTTCTTTGCAGCAACATCGGCTAATTCATTGCCGTAAATACCAACGTGGCTAGGTAGCCAACAAAATAAAATTTCGAATTCCTTAGCTCGTAAAATCCACAAATGGGTTAGAATACTTAGGGCTAAGGGTGTGTACCATTCCGAGTGTGGCAGAGAGCTTCAAAAGAACTCTTACTATCTGTATAGATACAGAAATTTCGCCCAGTGACAGCAATTAATTTCTCAACAGCAATTAAGATATCCACTAATTCCGCCGTCAAAATATAATACTAAGCATTAAATTTATAGCTGAATGTTTCTTCTCCAATCACGACACTACAACAATCATAGTTACCTGCTCTGGATCCATCAGTAAAGATGGAAGTGTAACAGGAATATTCCGTTCGGCGATTATAATAAAGTTGTTGAAAGATAATAGATGCATTACTACGTTTATCATATGCGGAAAAAAGGATTTAGATATAAAATTTGGGGAATTTCCCAGGGAAGAAGTTCAAAATTTGTAGCATGCTGAATTTCAACACTTAAAAGCTCAGAATCTACTGGTAATTATTGTACCCTTTCATAGAAAGGAAGAATATTATAAGGCCGAGTATTATACAATCTTGAGAGGCCAGTGGTAATTTCCATGTTACCAACTGGTTTATGACAAGACCTCAGACGGAAGAAATATCTGGTACTTAACTTTCTGCAACGCAAAGAGAGGGGCAATTGTTGACAGATTACATATAAACTCTGCACTGGCGAAGTGCAAAAAGCCCAGAACATATTCTTAAGGCAGAGTGGTGTACAGTGTCCAAACTCTGCAAAACACTAGAGTGAGTGGAACCGTACACCTCGCAGCCGTAATCGATAAGTGAAAAATCCACTGACTGATAGACGCGAAGTAATGATACACGATCTGCTCCCCAGGACGTAGTGGAGAGAACTTTTCAAATATTGAGGGACCTCTCACGCCTCTTCCGTAAATGACGGACATGCGGAAGGAACGTGAGCTTCCGATCGAACACTACTCCTAAGAAACGCACCTCATCAACAACCGTTTTATTAATACACCCCGTATCTGAATTACAGCATCTGGATGGAGACTTTGTGTCCACTTCTGTAGAAAGTAATGACTCTTTGCGGAAGAGAGTGAGTGCCCATCCTCATCACAACAGTTTGTACGCCTGGTAACTGCTTTCTGAAGTTGTCTTTCAATCAAGGCCATATTAGATTCTTGACAAGAGATCTGCGAATCATCAACGTATAGAGTGCCAGTGACAGATGCTCGTAAAACATGCAACATTTGATTTAGATGAAATATAAAAAGGATAACACTTAAAACACTGCCTTGAGGGACACCCTCACTTTGAATTAAAATACGAGTCTTAAAAAAAATTTGAATAAAAATTGGTAAATTTCCTTTAAAACCCAAGTCAAATAAAGGGCGCAGAGTACAATAACGCCACGTGCGATCATACGCCTTTTCAACATCAAAAAAATATAGAAACAAGATGATTTCTATGGACAAAGGTGTTGCGAATTTCTGATTCCATTATTACCAGGTTATCAACCGTAGATCTTCCCAGACGGAAGTCGCTTTGAGAAGGTAAAATTTACTCATTCCTCTCTAATTCGTATACAAGGCATGCATTAATCATTCACTCAAAAGTTTTACATATGCAACTAGACAAAGCAATCGGGTCTATAATTCAAAGGATCATTCGAAATTTTCCCATGTTTAAGAATAGGAATAACAATTGCCTCGTACCATTGCGTGGGAAAACTTTGCCCGCACCATATTCTGTTAAACAATCTTAAGATTTGCAAAAGAGAAAATTTGTCTAAGTGGTGAAGCATACTGTACGTGATCCCCGCACTGAGACGGCGTGCACAGAGAGCTCCACAAGATCAGAGGAGTGC
>JAOUZG010042653.1:0-21534 GCA_026289955.1 Argiope argentata
TGATGAGTCCTGGTGTCTATCGTGGACGCAGCATTGAGTCCTATGTGAGGTAGCTAGTTGTGTGCCGAGTCTCGGTGTCTATCGTGGACGCAGCACCTAGTCCTATGTAGGGTAGCTAGTCGCGTAATGCTAGCTGTTTGCCGAGTTCTGGTGTCAATCGTGGACGCCAAATAGAGCTCTTTGTGGGGTAGCTAGTCGTGTAGTGCTAGCTGTGTGCCGAGTCCTGGTGTCTACTGTAGACGCCGAATAGAGCTCCATGTGGGGTAGATGGTCGTGTACTGCTAGCTGTGTGCCGAGTCCTGGTGTCTATTGTGGACACCGAATAGATTTTTATGTGGGGTATCTAGTTGTGTAGTTCTAGCTGTGTGCCGATTCCTGGTGTCTACTGTGGACGCAGCATCGAATCCTATGTGAGGTATTTAGTCGTGTAGTGCTAGAAGTTTGCCGAGTCTTGATGTCTATCGTGAACGCAGCATAGTGTCATATGTGGGGTAGCTAGTCGCGTAGTAGTGAGTCGGTAGTTGGATGGAGTTAAAGTCAGGAGATAGTGTAGAATTGCAGACGTTTGGAGAGATCGTAGAGTGAAGCTGCACAGATTCCCTCCTTCTTCTGAATTCTGTTTGACCAATTTGTGTACTGCGGTTGTTACTATCACCGATCACGACTTATGGGTTACTGTTTGTTGTAATGTGCTGTTGGGTGTTGCCTACCTTTGCCTCGGCTGCATATATTTGTCATCTTTGTGTTTATGTTTTAGTGCTCAATAAAAGTCGTAATTTTTTACTAAGGGTCCAGAAAATCGTAAAAAGATTCCAGAGAAGTCCTGTAACAATACTATAAAAAGATGAAATATTTTGAAATTTTTGCTCTTTTGATGGCACCGAAAGCGTTTTCTGTTGCAGATATCAACGAATGTGCGGAGACACCAAATCCTTGCTGGGTCTGGGATCATGTCAAATGCGTCAATCTCCCTGGTTCTTACAAGTGCGAATGCTTCGAAGGATATGAGCCTGAAATATATTCATGCGTTAGACGTAAGTGTCTTTCGTGTTTCAAAGCTGTTTATTTTTCATAAAATATTTTAAATATGAAAATATGACCCCGTATTTTTATAATAAATTATCTACCTTTGGTGATCAACTAGTTCACAGAAGTCAGAACTAAATACCTTATGGAGTTTGGGTCCTAATTATTGTATTAGAAAAGTATATAGAAATTTCACCTTTTTATAAACTTGTTTTTCATACTATTTAAGAAACCTAACATGGTTCTATTTATTGGGCTCACTAAGGGATAAAATATTCCTTACTGAGCTGTTAATGCGTTGCTACTATTTAAATAGTTACAAAATAAAACAACTTTTTAAGAACACATTTTCTTTCATTTTTCTTACATTTTTTTTTCGTCTTTTTATTTACAACTGCTGACTCCAAAAATAAAAACCGTTGCTAAGCAACGCTAGAATGAAATCTTAGCGTCAGCACGTTTTTCACGAGAATAATAACAATTTATAGCCAAGATGCTATAAATATAAAAATATTTAAAAATTTCAAAAACATTTTATAAACTTATAATATATGCTGTAAAATTTAACAATTATTATTTGAATAAATATTATAGAGAAATAGCAATTATCTTATTAATATTTTGATATTATTAAAATCGCCGTTACAATTCTATTTATTGTGTTCAGTAAGGAAAAAAATAATCCTAACTTTCTAACTGCTCCCTAAAAAGTCTTTATTTGTAAATACACAAACAAAATATCATAAATATTGTTATAAATAGTAATTATTTTTGAGCAAGAGCCTTAAGAAGATGCAGACTTTATTGTCTATGAAAACACGTATTAAATATTAATAACTCTAACTACAAAAATTCACAGCGAATTAACTCTACTTAATTCGCTATTTTCAAATAACAACGAACCTATAGATCTGCACGGCAACGAGAGAAGAGACGGTCTCTCTAAGCCAATCAAACATAGCTCACTTTCCGAACACAATTGATGGCTAGATGGTAGGGTTGACGGGGTACCTAGCCCCGGCAGGGGCTTAACCCCAGTAATGGCAGGTTGCAAGGACATGTCTTTCAGTATACAACGTGGGCCTCTGCGCTTGCATCTGAGATGGGAAACAGCCTGGGTGGGTGTGAGAGGTGGCGAGTATGAGGACTCATTCTGATTGGCTATTTGAGGGATGAGGGTGCGGGGGTATGCTGCTTGGGCAGAGAGATTAAGTTTTAAGTTAAAGTTTTTCAAGTAAAGGAAAAATTCGTTAAAAAGATGAAACATTTAAAATTTTAAGGCAAAAATTAATGTTGGGTATTTAAGAAGGTGGGTTAGAATGCCTAGATTTTACATTTGGCAGTGAAAATTTTTATTTTAAGAGGATATTGCGCGGTCTTTTCGATTTGATGTTAGGGGTGTATTTGGGGATATTTTCAAGAGGTTTATAATCGTTTTTATCCATCACAATTGATGGCTCGCTTTTAAGACGAGTCTTAAATAGTGTCCCACTGAAGTGGGCGGGGCAAAACTAGAAACGGTGCGTTTCTTCCAAGTATGTCTGGAATTTCCTCCATTATTCTATACAGAACAAATCTTCATTTCTTAGCTTCTACTATACATTTTAGCTTGTATTAAAAACCGTTGGCGACCTCATTATGTTGCCAACACGCCTATATCGCCAAATTGGTCAAATATGGGGATCTTTTGTTGTAAATTTACTTAAAACGGTCTTTTCTCGATGACGTGCGATTCCATTACAGTTAATTTTATAGAATTAATCTATTGTAAATATTTACAATATTTACACAACAATTCGGAAATACTTACTTCTAATTTACACAAAATTCATAACAATATATATGTTTATTTACAATAATGGAAGAAAATAATCCAAATTTAGAATTTGCACCAACAATGAAAGTTATTTAAGTTTCATTGAGTTTTACAACTGTTGAATATATTATTGAAAATTTATTTATTTTTTTAAATTAATTTAAAATAAAAAAAAATGTTTTAAATACACATTGATGGCCATTCATTAATCATGCAATGCTATAAAATCTCATCCACAAGAATTTAAACTGGAATACATTAATTTTTCCGTGATAATTATTTTCCCCCATTGTTATATTATCACATTTTGAAATATATTTTGAGTTTTTTTATCTCTTTCAGCCTCCATATCACTGGGTCCTCCGCTAATTGTACTCTTCACCTGCGCTGCTCTTATTATCATATCATGTTTGATGCACGTTTACCTGAAAAAGAGGTAAGATTACTATATGAAAGAATTTCTGAATTTTTGCACTCTTTACATTTTTCTGTGTTTTATACTTATGATAAAGATCAGTGTGTGTGTGTGTGTGTTTGTGTGTAAGTGCACCAAATAGTGATTTTAAAAAAAATTTTAATTAGAATTTTAACTAATTAAAAATTAAGCAAAGTTGCGACTTTTTCTCGTATAATTTCCAAAAAAATTACAGCACAAAACTTATTTTTACATCATATTTAACATCAAACAATTACCTTTTTTAATTTATATTTTTATTGAATTTTTAAATAAATATTTTAATCTTATTTTTCATCAACTTATTTCACAAAATAAATATAAAGTTTAATCCTCACTTTGCCAATACGCGTGATTAGAAAACTAGTGATAAAAAAATTAATCAATTCTTACTTAGATCAACAAATAAAATTTTTATGTTAGTTACTTTTTATTTAATAATTATAGTTAATATATATAATTGATCAAAAAATTATACCTGCCCATAAAAAATTGTTCGTATCCGTTGAAAATAAATATGAAATAAAATAATTTTTTTAAATAACATTTCTGGCGAAAATCGGCGTTTTCAAAGCGGTCGGATGTCTTAACTTACAATTAAAGGGGGATGAAATTTAATATACTTCCCCCTTTTTTAAATTTTGTTTAACTAAATTTTAGATAACGAAATCAAATAGTTTTCTTTACGTAGATATAAACCTTTATTTAATAGGCTAGAATAATATTACATCATTGCTTTATTTCCTTGCCTTTTCCATTCCTTAACACTATATTCCATTAAAATTAATGCATGGGTGCTATTCACGCATTACCTCTCAAATATACGTATAGGAAAGAAAAAAAAACAGGGAATCGTTTTCCCAGATTTGAGAGGTAATTCTGATTCAACATTGTTATTAGTATGGATTTATAAGATTGGATATTAAGGAAATTTGTTTTAATGATAATTTACATTATTTGGGTTTAAGATAACAGCAATTGGAAGTGAAATGTGAATTAAATTTTTAAATACTTCTTTCAGGGCGGCCCGTTCAAACTGAAGAATTGGTAAGTCGTTAGTATTTGATCGATGGCATCCAGAGGCATATTTCTGATCAATTCATTTGCGGACTGATTGCACTTGTAAATTATATTAATTTATTTTGCTGTCATATTCATAATAAAAAAATAAAGAAAATTCTCTTATTTTTTCTTGTATTCTTTGTTTTATTTCGAAACAAGGATTTTTATGTCACATAATACGAAAAGGATATTGGAATACATTAATACAGTGTACTTAGGGTTAATAGGTAGTGAAGGTAAATTATGTACTGCATGATTTATGAACACAGTATATAATATATGATGTCAGTTGTGCTTTTTATTTTATGCAAAATTTTAATTGTTTTATTTAAGAATATAATCAGAGTCTGATTAAGGCAGGGACTCCCAAATCGAATAGAAATTTTATTTTATATTTGCTTCTTTAATGAATGCTCTTCATTGCTAAAGTAGAGAAGCAGTGGGGGCCCAAAGAAGTTTTTGCCTTTGTCCCAACTAGGCTAAGTCCGGCCTTGAATATAGTTCATTCTTTAAAAGGCCTAAGATGATGAGGCCTAAGAATTGAAATGTTGTATTAAAACACTTCTTTTTCAACAGATGTTCACAAAGAAAGGTTTTAACGATATTTATATTTAAAAAAAAATTAAATGGAATGTTGAAGTATTCAATTTGTAAATTCTGCAATAACTGTTACAAAAAAGCATTTTAAGGAATCTTTAAATTTAAAGTCATAAAAATCTGCACATATCCTGCTAAATTAGCATACATGGGGTTAAATTACATAAATGGGAATTATAATTTGAAATTTAAAAAAATATCATAATAAGAGAACAATAAATAGCAAGACAAGCAATGATATTTATTCGGAATAAAACATAACCAACTTCTCTGACTATCAAGCTGATCTCTAATGGCATTTTTAATTATAACATTAAAACATAATAAATGTTGACATGCCTTATTTTAATCAGACTGTAAGGAATAAGTATTGACAATTAAACAATCTACAATTTAAAATGTTGATAACAAATCAATATTTGGTTGGTAGAGAGCATCACCACCTTGGTGCTCTTTTCAAAATCGCCAACTCCCCGTGATCTTGCGTCTTATCTGCCGGAGGAAGATATCCTCCATCTAGAACACCGGGTTGCCATATTTGGCGCTAAATAACCTTGGCAAAAAGAGGATGATGCTCTCTCCTGTCGTACCCAATATTTAAGAAAGGAACAATGGAATTCAATGTTTTATTTAATAAAATCTTTCGTGCCAAATATCTTTGTCCTTACATTTATTTTCTTTTAAAATGTGTTACATAAAAAAGGCTTATTATTATTACTATAATTATCTCTTTGTTTGAAAATAACAAAGGAAAGTAATTGTTGGAATTTCACCTTTTCAAATAATTGCTCCCTACAACATTTGTTTCAAACGCTGTTTGAATTTCATTTCATTTCGAGGCTTTTCCACATAAATTTCAAACATTTTTATGAAGTGGCAAAAGAAGAAAAAAATAAATAAAGTTAATTTAATCCCATTTGTTTTCATGCAGGGTTTGCACCCGACGAGTAGGCTGCGTATGCGCAGAAAGCGAATGGTTTATACTTTCCACTATTTCATTAGTTATATTCAGGAATTGGCTGTAAAATGCCATTGTGGGGTCTCTGCATCTTTATTTTCACTGAGAATCGTTTTAAAATGAAGGGTTTCAACACAAAGAAACATCATAAAATAAAAAAAAAATTAATTGACATCTGCTATGCATATTTCAATGTATCATGCCATAACATCATTTCTTGAACAACCAAGCACTCCTTGCTCGTGCTAGTTAAATTATATTTTTGTTCATTTTAATCGCTTCATTGAATGAGTCACTTTGGTATTGCAAACGATACAAAAAACTTTGTCTCGCATTTATGGTTTAAAAAAAATATCACATTTTCTATTTTTTTCATTTCATATAATCATGTGCTCAAAATGACATTTTTCTAGGTTTTATTTGCTGTAGTCATTATCTTTTTTTTTTCAATCAGAGCTTTTGTAAAGGCGACGGCAACTCGTAATTTAAGATTTTTTGAGTTGCTCGTACAGATCATAAAATCTTTATTTTCCCCCTACGTATTTTGATGACGCCAAAAGCTCATCCCAAAAAATATTGTTCTTTTTTATTAGTCAATCAAATTTTTGGTAATATTTTCAATATTTACTCTTTTCTGTAAATCACTTTGTTATTCAAAATTCTATAACAGAGAAGAAAGATTTTTTTTTTGGTGGAATACAACTTAAAATTAAATTTCACTTATTTTTTCCACAGTTCCCAAGAATACTTCCTTTGAAAACGATTTGTCAAAATATGAGTCATGAAACTAAATAGTCTCAATAACATCTAGTGACAATTTAAAATTATTTACACACATTTTAAACCACAAAAGAGGCAATTTTTTTTCCGCACATTTTAAAAATAAATACTTTAATATTCTCATGTGGAGACAAAGAGGAAAATAGATTAATTATGTAAATTATATAATTTTTATAAAAAATTACTTAAAGTATTATTAACGGGAAAGAGAAAAACTGGAAAATAATGCCAGATTTACATTCGGCGAGTTATAAGACGGCAAGTAGGCAGCGCATGCGCAGAAAGGAACTGATTTATGTTGCCACAATTTCATATGATATTCTCATGTATTCCGTGCTTGGCTATACATTGCCTTTTTGGAGTCCTTGAATTTTTCTTTTCCTTTGCGTATAGTGTTAAAATGATAATTATTTATACAAAAAAGAATAGCAAAATTTAAAAAAATAGGGCAACATACCTAAATTTGGAAAACTATAGAAAAAATGGCAAATAAACAACAATCTCGAATTAGAAAGGAAAAAGAGCAAACAATTTTGGAATGAATCTATGATAAATGATTCAATTTTTGCGCGCCAAAAAACCCGCCAAATTCTACAAATGCATGCGCAATAAGAAAAAATACAAAACTCCGGTTTGTAATTGTCCTGTCTGGACAATTACGTGCCATCGACGGAACATCATTTTTCAGCCTTTCTGCACATGCGCTGTTTACTCGGCGTCTTATAAATGGCAGAGTGTAAATTTGGAATAGTGATAAATAAATTTAAAATTTCAAAATTACTACAGATCAATCAATTAATCAGTTTAAAAATACTAAATAATTCTGGGCTAACAAAAAAATCGTCTGCCTTCCAATTAATTTAGAAAAACTAAAGAAGTTTGAGATGATAAAAGTATCGTCTGCCACTCAATTACATTATCGTGTTTGTTTCTTTTCAACTGGATCTGGTTATTTGACTCTGTGATTTGAATGTTTATTTAATGCTCTGGAGAATATTAATGCAACGAGAAATGAAAAAAAAAAATTATATATGGCAAGAACTTTACTAATATAAAAGTGAGTAATTTTTACGATTATATTGTTAATGCTTTGTATGAATACTGCTTTTAAGACTTCTTAAGAGAATTTTATATTAGTAAAATGTAGTTTTATATGAGTAAATTCTTGACTTGTTGAACATTTGAGAAATCGAATTGCCATAAAATAAAACCATAGAAACGATATAAAAAATATAGCGAAAAAAAAATCGTTGGCTCTAATTCTCAGGAAAACCATGAATTAATGCATTTAGATTATTCTTATTTTAAATAAAAGAGGAATAATTATGTAATTACATCTACATATTTGAGAAAGATTACGAAATAATATATTTAAGTAAAAGTAAATGAACAGAGATATTTGGATCGTTCTTGTTTTAAATTAGAGATCAAGTTTTGAATAAATATCTTAAAAATTTGAGAAAAATAATTGCAATGGAGTATTAAATGCAGGAATTTTAGCTCGAATCCATAAAAGTTTTCGGAAAAATTAATTAATTAAAAAAATTCTGAAAATTAAGTAGATAAAATTTGAGAAAAATGACGGAATAAAATTATTAATCAGAAGCTAATGATTGCGGATATTTTTATCATTCTTTCATTTTAAACTAGAGGCCAAGTTCTGAATAATTATCTTAAAAATTTGAAAGAAATAATTGTTTTAGAATGTTAAATGCAGGAATTTTAGTTCTAATATATAAAAGTTTTCGGGACAATTAATTAATTTTAAAAAAATTCTGAAAATTAAGTGGATAAAATTTGAGAAAAATTAGGGAATAAAGTAATTAATCAGAAGCTAATGATTGCGGATATTTTGATCATTCTTTCCATTTTAAACTAGAGATCAAGTTCTGAATAAGTATCTCAAACCATCAGAGAAAAATAATCAAATTAGAATGTCAGGAGAAGGAATTTTAGTTTCAATTGTTAAAAAGTTTTGAGAAAAATTATTAATTTTTTTAAAAAATCTCGAAATTTAATAAATAAATGGATCGATGCAGAACGTCCTTATTAGGATGAGAATTGTTTGCTTTTTTCGTCTTACAAATCCCCCCCCAATAATCATTATTCAGTATTTTATTAACAATTATTTTTTAATCAGTATTTTATTAACAATAGAAAATTTGAACGACATATATATATGGACAACTAGTAGCGATCTAAAATATTTCTAAAGATTTTATTAAAAAAATTTCTGCAATAATTCTTGAAATTCGGTCTCGTGGTGTAATAAATTATCATGACGGTCACGTGTCCCTATTTCATAGCTGTAAATTATGATAGATAAGCCTGAGTAGCTCGTATACACGTAAGCTATTAATTTTTCCTATTGTTTCATACTGATAGCATTAAGTGAATATTTAGAAGGAAATAATTGGCAAATGCAGCTTAAATAATGTAGTGAACAAATGCGTGGAACTTTCAACCAAAATAAAGGTTCTAGACATTCTGTCATTTATTTTGACAAGTTTCACTTTTTAAGTTAACCTAATTATTTAGAATTATAACTCTTTTTCTAATTTTATCCACTGATCTAAATCAGTTGTTTTATTTCAACTGAGTTTCAACCCATTGCGAAAATAAAATTTAAACAAATACTATTAAAAAAAAATTTGAAGTGAATTCCTACTTAGATCGACAAAGAAATTTTTTATTTTAGTTTCTTTTTATTAAATAGCCCAATTAATATAAATAATTTATCAAGAAATAATGATTTTTCAAAAAAACTGTATTAACGTCAATGTGCTAACCACTACAAGTTTAAAAAATGTATTTGAACTTGATTGGGTTAGTAAAAAGTATTTAAAAAACAATTGAAATTTTGAACGACATGTGTAAATGTATATTGGGAGAGTAAGAACTAATTGTAAGAATTGGAAAAAAGTGAGTGTCTAACAAAGATGAAGTTGCGATTGTCCAATCCTCGAAACAATAAAAGAAAGATGAAAATTTGCAGAAAGACTTAATTACATTAGTTACCGAGCATTTTAAACGCAACAGATTTATCCTGTCAATAATTTGAAAACCTGTTTCCAAAATTAATTGTCAAGAAGGAATTTATGTTAATGTTTATGCTTTAAAAAATAAAACATTACACATAAAAGCAAAGTTATGGATAAAAACTTGAAAACGTTTACACATATTTCCTTTATCAGAAAATATGCTATAACAATAGCAGCTCTCTCCACTGAAGTTTCCGAATCTGAATTATTTCAGATTCTAAAATAATAAAAATCCAAGAAACAAGTTTCAAACATCATCCAAAGAAAGAAAAAGAAAGAAAAACTTTTAAGCAAAAGATGCTTCTAAAGAGTTTTAAATAAAGTAACAAAATGATTAAAGAATCCAGTAACTATTTGAGCATACAGAATAAAAATTAGTATTATTTTTATTTAATTTAATCTAGTATTTTGGCAACAAATGTTACAATCTGCATTATTTCCTTTTTCTGCAACTAATAGATGACAAATTAAATTGATCAAATGTTACTATTATTATACGTCAGGATAGTCTGGTTGGTTGTGCGTAGGATTCGTATCTCTAGTGCAGCGAGTTTGAACCTACCAGCCGAAGACTCTTCGTGTGTGTGTGTGGTGGCTGGCGTAAATTAAACCTGTCGTGGTTACAAAATTCTCCATATGCAGAGTAATATTATTGAGGATACTGAGTCAGAGGTGATCGTTATTTGTTCCAGAACTGAATTACGATCTATGGACGAATGAATTCCACCCCGTAAAAAGGATTTGTGACGTGTATGAGTTAGAAGTCAGACTTCTGCTCTTGAGTGCTCAGGGATCTATACCTTCAGAAGCTACTGCACCCTTCCTTCCGTTGTAAAGAGGAACACGAGAACAACAACAGCTAATAATTTAGAACAAATTAAACGCATCAAACACTGTTATTATTATGGGACAAATTAAAGTCCTCAATTATTGCTATATTATTATTTCCATCCTAAAATCCATCCTTAAAATCATATAAAAAGAATTTATATTTTATGTTTCATCTCTTATCTTATTTGAAAATATATTAGCTTAACAATATTTATTATCTAACCAAAATAATGAGTAATCAAATTTTTGAAAAATGTTTACAGCAGTCTTTAGCGACTAGTTCGTTCACTGCAAATATTGGTTATATTTAATTCAATCAATAAAGTAATCAAAATATTTTGATAGAGAATGATGGTATATCACGTCAACAGCGTCAAATCTGCACTGTTTATTGTGCCTAATCTATGGTTTTGACAACAGAATGTGTTAAAAATTTAATTGTCTGTTTATTCTATTTCGAACTGCTTGTTGTCCTTTTCAGGTTATGTAACTTCCTTTTTTAATATCTCCTGTAAACTGCGCAGATAAAAAAAAACGTAATTTTTATTCCTAAATATTCAACAAAGGAAGAAACATTACAAGAAATAAAAAAATGGTTGCATTTTATTATAAAAAATAAAATATATTAAAAATTAGGTCAAAAAATAACTTAATAAATTTTTAAAACATAACACTTCTCCAAAATTAAAGTTAAATTATTAAAAAAGATTTAACACTTTAAAATACTTTTTCTGTATCAATATTTTTCATTATATCACTTGGAAATTGATCAAATTACGGTTTAATTTTAAAATATAAAATTCTAAGTAAAGATTCAAAGCATCCCCCGCAATAACGATTTTACAGCGTCCATAGAACATTTGTGCCAAATTTAAGGACATTGAATCAAGTGATCAATGCACATGCACACTCCTTTATTATAAGTAGCGAAACAAAGACCTTGAATACTTCAACATAAAAAAGCTATTCATATTCATGGTTTTGAGATAAAGCCTTTCCGATAAAACTCGAATGCCAGAAATAAAAAAAGATAATGACCAAAACTGTATCCTTTTTTCATAAGCTTATGTCTTTTTAATGTTAGATGTAAAAAAAGGCATTCATTTGTATCCTCCGTATTTGTTAAAAAGTATGCCTTTTCTATTTCAGGAAATTAAATAATGCAAATTTAAAATGTATCAAACGCTCATATTTATAGTTGTGTTAGTATTTTTTGCCAGCATATGCACTATATTAGCAAAAGAGAATGTTAAATTAGTACATGAGCCAAAATTTACAAATTATATTTCAACAAACAAAATACTAGATAAAGAGTTTCGAAGCAATGGATTTGAAGTGGAAGTAGCTCAAGCAAATGGTAAGACGGCTATTTTTTTTCTTATAAATTTTAATGTAATATTTTTTTTCAACTGGCATATTTCTTTCTTTTCTTTTCTTTTTTTTTTTTTTTTGAGAAACTCTTTGCACTCAGAATGTATCATTCCACCGGAAATAAAGGTGCGTTTACGCTCGTCCAGTTATAAAACAGCCAGTAATGACGCATGCATAGAAAGGCTGAAAAATGTTGTACGGTCTATGGCAAGTACTTGTTCCGAAAGGATAACATACCGTTATATTATATTTTTTTCTTACTGCGCATGTGTTTGTAGAATTTAGCGGTTTTTTCCCCCTAGAGTGAGAAAAATTAATTACTTATCATAAATTCCGGTATTTTTTCCCTTTTCTCTTTCTGATGCGAGGTTCTATTTTTCCATTTTTTTTTCTTTTACTTTTCTTACAATTTTTCAAATTTTATTTATGCTAACCTTTTTTTTATTAACAATATTTCTTTGTGTAAATATCCATAATTTTAATATGATATGCAGTGAAAAAGATAAATTCAGGGACGCCAATACGGCAGTTTATAGCTAAACATGGAATGCCTGAATTTATGTTATGAAATTGTGGCAGACATAAATCAGTTCCTTTATGCGCATGCGTTGGCCATCTTTCAACTGACCGAGCGTAGCGTTATTATGTGTTGCACATACACATGTATGTATGTGTGACTGTGTGTTAGTGTTTGTGTTATGGTTAATATTAATCGATAATTATCTATATATAGAGAAAGAACGCTAACTTACGTGGTACAGAAATTGTGCTTATTACTTACTGTCGAATGGCAACAATCAAATACTGGCAAAATATCATACGAATTTCAGGTTGCTTCATTCATTAAGCATTAAGGAGACAACAGCCATCATTGCTATAAATCCAAATATCTTACTTCATTCAAGTTTCAAACTTCATTAAACATTTAGATTGCTGTAGTGATTCAAAAAATTCGCTGAGCTAATTAATGAAGCGGAAGGTTGATCTGTAGAGAACATCACCGCCTTGGCGCACTTTTTAAAATCATCAACTTGCCGCGCTCTTGCGTCTTGTCTCCCGGAAGAAGATATCCTCCAACCACAACACCGGCTTATCATATTTGGCGCTAAATATCCTTGGCGAAAAGGAGGTGATGTTCTCTCCTTCACACCGAGTGGAAAAATATCATTAGATGTGTAGTAAAATCAATTCGCCAAGTCACCAAAAAGGATGCCGGCTTTCTGGCACAAAGGTAGGGCGACTTCATCGTGTTCTGGGAGCCCCGGGTTCGAGTTCTGGTTAGGACATGGTTGTTCTTCTGTGTGCTATCTGTGAAATATGCGATTGTGTCTTCTTGTGGAAAGGGGTTGTGCAAGCGATTATGATGAATAAATAGCTTAAGTCGTACTCGTGGCCTTAGTTGGCGCCCTCTGCTGTTGTGTCAGCGCTCTTGTCCATGACAAGTGCCATAAGTAACAACAACAAATAGGACATTCAGCCAGAGGAGAGAAGATATAAAAGAAATCAAGAAATAGAATTCAAATAAAAATTTCAATCAAGGGCAAAAGTAGATTTAACCGCTACCAGATAAGTAATCATCGGAAGATTTAAGATTAATGTACGATTTTTCGCCAAACATGTTGAAATCTTGCCAATCGTCCCAAACTCTCTAAAAGTCTGAAGTCCTGGGCATAATATAACATAAATACTATCAAACGACTTATAAAATTATATTTGGCGAGAAATCGCTCCAATTTTCCAATTTGGACACCCATATGCTAATTTTAAATCTAACCATTATTATGCCTTGCCAAAGAAAATTGGTACTCATATCTTCCAAAAGAATTGTCTTACAAAAAACAATTTTTGTATTATCTTAAGAATTAAAACGTATCTTTTTAATGATATAAATTTCGCATCTTTTACAAATTTTATTTAATTGTGATAATATTTTTAATTAAATATTATATACTTTCTGAAACTATATTTTTAAATGCTACAATGGAATTCAAACATTCCATAAAAAATATTAAAGTACTTGCTTTTACCAAGAGTTCAATCCGTAGTAGGATTTTTCACTTTCGCTTTTATTTTGTAATGTTATATACTTCATAATTTATAGTTAACTGTTTAGTTAGAATTCATGTATTTTAGCAATATCAAATTACAGAGTGAAAGCGTTTTTTTAAAGAAATATTGTTGTTACTTATGACACTTGCCATAGACTTGCCTCCACACACACTGATACAGCAGCAGATTTAAGCCGAAAGGAGCATCTCTTGTTTTTGAAGTAGCGCCAACTAGGGCCAAGAGTACGACTTAACTACACACTCACCTATTTGCTTTCACAGACCCTTTTTACTGCGGGGGGCACAGTCATCCATCTCACAGATATCACTCATAAGAACAACCATGCCCAAATCAGGACTCTGAGAATACGTGGAAGACGCGCAAACTCTGTGCTAGAAAGTTGGCTTTTTTAAAGAAATGCATTCTATATTAATAACAAACTAAAAAAACCAATAATTTTGGCGAATAAACTGAAGTTAAAGGCGGCTTGTTAATAACAACAGATCAATGTGATGGATTTTTAAATATTTTTACCCGTTATCATGAATTGTAAACGATTAATAGCACCGAATAATCATAGATATTTAAAAGATTTATTTGGTGTTTATTGAGACACCTCATGATTATAGAAAATTTTCTTACATTTCAGCAAGAGCTTGTTAGAGCAGCCATTCAGTAATATTTCTATGTTTCGCAATCGATCAGAGACTCGACTCTCTATTCATGAAACGTTACTCATTGAAAATAGGATTCACGAATTTTTTGTTCTATTTTCAAATATTATAAATTAGTAAAGTTGATTGTTAAAGTGGTAAATTCCTAAATATCCCTATTTTTGATTTTTACTTAAAAATTGGAAATACTACTCAATTTTTTAAAAAAATATTCCAATTACTATTAAAAATATCTTTAAAATTGGTATTGTATACTTTTTATACCGTCTTAAATTATGCCTCCGAAAATAGAAGTTGAAAGTATTTAGTGGTGGTTCTCATTTCACTATCTCTTAGTATATAAAGAGAAAATTCAGTGTTCTCTAATTCGCAAACCAGTTAGGGAAACAGAATGTGGGGTTTTGATCACATTTCAATTCAATCTTAAGTTTAATACAAGAAAATCTGGGTAAAAACATAAAAAAAGCATTGCTTTTGTCATTGAATTTTCAAGTTATAGCATTAGAGCATAACAGGAAATATAGAACTAGTCAACCGTTTTAAGTACTAGACAATTTGATAAGAATGTAAAGTTTTAATAATGAAATGAATGACATGATGAATTTCATCTGTTCTAACCATTTGTTTTTTCTCAGCTTTTGTGTTTTAAAAAACACGAATGCTGACCTTCTGGGTCAGGAATAGTGCGTCTTTCCCATGATCTGGGCGTCTTGGGTTCGTGTCACGATTTTAACATGGTTGTTCTTTATCTGATATGTTTGAATGTGCTCCCCCCCCGTAAAAAGGAACGGTGAAAGCGAAGGTGAGGCATGAGTAGCTGTTCTGTTTGTGATGTCTTTATGAAATGTGCTGTCTGTTTTCGTAAGCTCCGTGTAATACTTAGTGGTGCACGGAGATTACTAAAAGTTCAATAAAAAAAGGTACAAACAACAAACAGGTAAACTTTCTGCTGAAAATTTTTGTTCAAAATAATAATAAAAAAATCAGTTTGGTGAGAAAGCTACATCCCAAATTTCATGCATGTTGTTTTTAACGTTTTTTAATTATTATGTATTAATACACATGAACATATATATGGAGGATTCCCGTAATGTATTTTTCAGACTCAGAGACTGCCTAAACAAAGATATTCAGAAGCATCTCGAGACTGAATTTTTCTGGCCATTATAATACCTAACCATTGTGATTTTCTGGCCATTATAATACCTAACCATTATAATTTTCTGGCCATTATAATACCTAACCATTGTGATTTTCTGACCATTATAATACCTAACCAATGTGATTTTCTGGCCATTATAATACCTAACCATTATAATTTTCTGGCCATTATAATACCTAACCAATGTGATTTTCTGGCCATTATAATACCTAACCATTGTGATTTTCTGGCCATTATAATACCTAACCATTGTGATTTTCTGGCCATTATAATACCTAACCAATGTGATTTTCTGACCATTATAATGCCTGATATAATTAGTGTATGAGAAATAAGAGCCGAGAATGTCCCTTTCCATGTATAATCGGTAGGGTTTTTTATACTGACAGTATTTAGAATTCCGATACCAAAAGAGTAATTTAAAGATTATGCATATGACATTAGTTTTCATACGCCTGATTGGTCACGAGCCTTCTCGGCCCGCCTCCCGGTAATTATAAAATTCCGGAAGTCTGAAACCGAAATGAAGCGGAATCATATTCTGAGTCGTAGACAAATTACGAATTATCGAGAGAATAACAAAGCAACAACGAAATGGTTGTAGAGCTCAAACGAGTGCTGAACTGCTGAGTGCCGAGTCCTTGTATTTATTGTGGAAGCAGCATCGAGACCTGTGAAGAGTAGCCAGACGTGTAGTAGTGAATCACTAATTGTATACAGCTGTAGAGAGGGGACAATGGAGATGGTGAGAACTTCAGCCGTTTGGAGAGACCGTAGACAGAAGCTCCAAAAATAACTTTTCCTGCTGAATTCTGTATAGCTAATTTATGCGTCGTGGTAGATTACTACTTGTGGGTTACTATTTGCTGTAGAATGCTATCCAACATTTATGTCTTCTGTGTATTCGTCATCTTTGTGTTAATGTCTTCTTGTTTAATAGATATCATCGTCGTTTCGCTATCGAAGTCTGATTGTTTTCATTTTTTTATAGTTTCATCTATTTTCATTAAAAAAATTAGCATTTATAATTCGGTTTACAAAGATGTTGCTATACCCCAAAAAATAATTCCTTTCTCTTGCAAGAAAAAAAAATTAATTTTTGTTTGGCTCAAACAATGCTCGTGAATTCAGTTATATCTTTATCATGTATTTAATTTCAGTGTCGAACAGTATGCGTTTACGTGTATTGTTACTAATCCCAGGTGGCCCAGCAGTGCTAGACCATCTCCGTAAAACCCAATGTTTCCAAAATGTACATAAATAGAACTGAGTCTTTGAATATGTCATGCTTTGTATCATTTAGACTATTTAAAATGCGAGTGGGAGAAACTGGAGTGCTCTTACACCAAAGACAGTACGTGAAATGCTTTTGTCCCTGGTGAAAAGTGAGGTCTTTAATATGTCCGCCGATAAATCGAGAGAGAGACCTGTACTTTGTTTTCTATCTCTCACCCCCCTGGTCTGGAGGGCCCCTCCAGGACAATCTCTAAAGTACCATGAGTTATTCGGAGGAACACTCCAAATTCACGTCTCGATAATATGTTATTTATATTGAAATTTGGATTTATCACTTAAAAGCGAGGGATACTCACAATTGTTTGAGCAGTTTTATTTTTGATTTTTTTAAATATTGTTTTTTTTTAAGTCAATCGAATTTTTGGTAATATTTGCAATATTTACAATTTTCTGTAAATCACTTTCTTATTCAAAATTATATAATTGAGAAGAAATTTTTTTTTGGTGGAATGCAATTTAAAATTAAATCGCACTTATTTTTTCCACGGGCTGCAAGAATACTTCCGTTGAAAAATGTTTATCAAAATACGAGTCATGAAACTGAATAGTCTCAACAACATCTAATGACATTTTAAAACTATTTACACACATTTTACGCCACAAAAGAGGCAACTTTTTTCCCCAACAAATTTTAAATATAAATACCTTAATATTGTCATGAGTAGATAAAGAGGAAAATAGATTAATTATGTAAATGGTATTAATTAAAAAAATTATTTGAAGTATTATTAACGGAAAAGAGAAAAAAACTAGAGAATAATGTCTGTGTATACGTCATTTTTGTATTAATGCCTTCATGTTTAAAAGATATCATTGTCGCTTTGCTATCGTAGTTTGATTGTTTTCACATCACTCCTCCAACACAAACGAATCCGGTGAATGTATGGACTTAGTAATAGTGGAATCCATAACAATATTAATTCTCATAAATCAAGTCTGATTTTCCGTTCAAGTCTGATTTTCCATTTATAAATTTTGTCACTTAATAGAAATGGTTGATAAATCTTATTTTCCATCATGAAAATTAAATTGAATTCATTTTCTTGTGTTTAATCCAAAAGGTTATAGTAAAAAAAATTACTTTTTAAATGCTCCAAATTTCAAATTTGATAAGACTTTTAAATAGAGCTGTTTTTAATATTTGGATGCTTGCCTGTTACTTATTACATAATGCTCTTTCAACAAAAGTTTAAAAAATAAACATTAGCAATCAAAATTGTTCAAATAACATGGTATTTTGTTTCTCAGCCGTGTTGAACTAGTAACATGTTTTTTGAAAAAGCTTAGTGGAATAAATCTTTGACGCATTTCTTTTTTCCAAAAGGGAAAAGTATTTTTGAGGTGGATGAGTACCTCGTATTTAATCTAATATAATTATTTTTAAGCAAGTGTCGGCTCGATGAAAAATCTTACTATTTTTTGTGAGCATTAATTTTGATACTACAAACTGAAATATACTAAAATAGATATTGTTATTTACTATTATTATTTTCCCTTTAACTGGCTATTGCAGAAAACACATTGATGTTTCTTAAATATTAATGTGGTCAATCAGGCTTCCAAGTTTTAAATTTCTTGTTCTTTGAAGGTATTCTTATGAATAATTACACACGCACAGTCAGGCGTGCACACACGCACATATATATGTGTATGCGTGTGTGCGGGCATATACATGCACATATAATTATCTTAAAATTATGCTCATTTTCAAATATTTAATCCTATTTGAAACAGCAAAATGTGTGATAAGTCAATAGTTGAACTATTTAAAAATTATCAGTAAAGATAATTAAAGCTATGTAAAATAAGTGGATGAAAATTTAGAATCATTTGCGTTTTAAGCTCTTGAATACGTGCCTTCTTATTATATATTCTTACATTTGTATAAAACATAAAGTTACAGGGAATGTTTTGAAAAAGAACCGATTCGCCTTTATCAGAGCATAAATTGCCCCGCCTTTTTTTATTCTCTAATAAAATTAAATGGTGTTTCATATTCATCTCATGCAGAACATTTCCTTTGCCCTTTAAAACTTTATATTACAAGGCTTCATTTTAATTTGAGCGATTGACAAAAGTGTGTTTAAATAAAGGTTTTAAAACGAAACTAATCACCAATAACAATCTTATATTAAAGCAAATATTAAATTAACACTAGATCTACGAAGGTTTACCATATATCTACTTCTACCAATCGATCTTTTTGTCCGGTTTGTTTGTTTAAGTAAGCGAAATAGTAGAATTCAAGAAATAAAACTATAAACTTATAAGATAAATTAATTTTAAAGAAAATAAAATATATTTCATTCAACTATTGTAATTACATAACAAATAGTTCCATCATATGCAATTTCAGTTTGTTGATCTTCACTCTTATCGGAATATGACGGCAATCTCGCACTTTTTCTCTTACGTACCTCGAATATGTTCTCTTCTTCACTATCGCTGTCTAAGGATACATAGACTTTCCCTTTCTCAAACTGGACCTCTGAAATATTTGTTGATTTACAGTCAACTCCAGGTATATCTTCGCATATATTTGCTATATCTCCAAGAAATTTTGTTCTTTTCGAACGTCTCGGCATTTTCAGGGTGAAAACTTCTAACTGAAGAACTTTTTTCTTCTAACTTTTCTAACTTTCTTCTAACTTTTTTCTAACTTTCTTCTAACTTTCTTCTAACTTTTTTCATTATTAGAAAGGGAAATTTTATTTCCCTTTCTAATAATGAAAAAAATATTCAATCACAAATCACTTACAATGAGTGCAAAAATAATGTGAGATTCTAAATTGAAATTTTATATAGGTTAAGATTTATATAGGTTATATAGGTTAAGATAAGATTTCTGTTAACTTATCAGTTTCTGTTAACTGACAGACTGACTGTAGAAAGTGTCTTCATATTACAGATTTAATATTTACCAATATGTTACATATACATAATGTATAAAAAATTTATACTAATAATACTAGAATTTTCCATATAAACATAAAAAATTCAGGGAATACACAGCATGTATTCATGATATTTTCATGACCGATCAAAATGACTGGTTCGTATATTTAAGTATAACACATAGTTATTTCTGAAAATTAGAATCATAAGAACAAAATAATTTATAATATTATTCTATACACAAATTTAATAAAAATCATAAAATTACCGTAAAATATTAAATAAGACTTAAAGGGGAAATGGTATAAATAAATGATGCAACCGGCCATTATGACCGGTTCGTAGTTCTAGAGTTAAAAAAAGTCGTAATTAATTCAAAGTATTCTTAATCTTGTTGAATTCGCCATAGTTATTTTATGAAGTAATATATAACATGCATATAAACATATAAACCCACAATACCTTTTATTTGTGCTATGATATTAAAGTTATAAGATCACTTATACAATTTTTCTATTGATCGGTTTTTATAGGC
Organism: Argiope argentata; assembly: GCA_026289955.1. Lineage (NCBI taxonomy): Eukaryota > Metazoa > Arthropoda > Arachnida > Araneae > Araneidae > Argiope > Argiope argentata. Next base: position 20,548 of record JAOUZG010042653.1, read on the forward strand.
AATAATTCCTACTATTGGTAATAATATATGACTAATGACATCGATCGGTCATAAACAAACAAATGTCGTTAAAAAGGTTAAATTCGACCCTCTAGGAACTTTTATGACCAATGAAACTCAACACATGTTTTATTTCGATGTCTGTGAAAACAAAACATTTCGTCTGTGAAAACTAAACGCTTGCTATCACTGTAACTCAAAATTTCTTTTTTTTTCATCAATCAATCAGAGATCAATGTCTCCGGTCCTAATACACTGCTATATTGGAAAAGCATTCGCGGTTCAACGACTGTAATCTGAAATACTATAAATTAATTGAGACGAATGATAAAGTGGTAACAGAAATATATGACGATTTTTAAACTTCTTTTTTTATTTTCTCTTTAAAATTGGAAATGCTAGTAAAATTTTTTATAAAAATCGAGTTATTTTCATATGATTGGTCTTAGCCATAAGCCTTATTCACTTCTCATAACAGATAGTCTTAATTTACTGTGGTGGCTAAAATGGTGAAAGCCTATAAAAAAAACTCATTTTTCGATGTTTGAGAGTTTATAATATTAAGTTTTTAAAAAAGTAATACCATAAAATTATACAAGACAGAAAATATAATTATTTTAGTTATTACTGGTACACATTACGCAGGAAATGAAATTCCGACATAAGTTATAAAAAAGGAAGAGTGAAACGGGGAAAAAAAGGATATAAAAACAATGACACTTAATAATTCTTAGTTGGATACCTATAGTTTTCATTAGACTTAGAACGCTTTCCCATGAAGTGAACTATTTTTTTGAGTTTATCGGCTGTTTTGGTTAAGTTTACACCATTTTTTCCTTCTATTTTCTCTACAACTGTAGTCTTAATAATGTAAGGGCACTATATAGATACCTTTTCGTTTTCTAGGTGACCCTTCAACACTTTGCACCATTTCTATAATTTTAATGCATTTCATAACTTTAATGAATCAAAGAAAACAATAATAAA
>JAOUZG010042662.1:0-11255 GCA_026289955.1 Argiope argentata
AATGATATTTTAAACTCTCAATTTAAATTCATTTCTTAATTTTCAATCTAAGTTAGCCATAGTAATTTCATTCTAAAGTATTCTTTTATTTCCAGATCCATTCTACTCGCTCTAGTTAATTAATTCAGCAGAAGCTTTGTAAAATTGCTGAAACAACTAAACACAACCGGTTACTTTCCCACACTCCAAGTGTAGGGACAAAAATTAACAAACTTTGCAAATTTCACTAAAAGTTCCCTAGGATTCCCTTGCACGAGCTGTACATGTGATTGGCATGTGTCAAAGATCCCTCTTAAAATCTGAATGTTTAAATTCAGAGGGGTAAAAATTTAATCAGCTTTTCCGTCAATTCATTTTGTGTTCTTCTGTGGTGTGTTCGTCGCTTTTACTTGTACGTAATGCCTGCTTCCCGTGGTGAAATAAAACGAACTTAAAAATTCAACCTGTCTTCTCCATGTTTCCGGCCACGACTGTGCTATCTGCTTTCATCAAATAATTTAAATGTTTTACATTATATATAATACATAAATACTAAGCTTTAAAATGCATATAATACATGCATACTAATCTTAAACTGTATATAATATATATTCACCAAGCCTTAAAATGTATATAGTACATATACACCAAGCCTTAAAATGTATATAATACATATACACCAAACCTTAAAATGTATACTATAATACATAAACACCAAGCCTTAAAAATATATATAATGCATATATACTAAACAAATAAATCCAATAAAAATAGCTTTGAATGAAATAGTCAATTACATAAAGGCTCGTAATGAAATCATTCTTCTTTACTTTCTCTTATATTTAATATACAGAAAGTACAGTAATCGTCAAAACATTTCGAAATCAAGATTTTCACGAATCTCCACGTTTTAGAACTGAGTTCGAAAAACACATTTTCAGAAAGTGTCCGTCTGTCTGTGACAAAGATAACTAAAAAATGCTTTGAGATAGACTAATGAAAATTTTTATACGGCCTTTGCAACAAATTTGCAGATTTCTATAAAATTTTCAGGCCAGTATAAGTTAATATATTAGCCGGACAAATAGCTACCGGCTATAACAAGTCTGAATATATAAGTTTCGATAATTATAAACTTCGTTAATCATAAAACGAAGAGAACTAGATGGATAAAATTCGGTGCACAGATTTAAAACCTATTGGTGACATTTATAGGTATATTTTGAGACAAATCCAACTGTCATCTAACTGTTTGTCGGTTTGTACTTTCAGAAATATGTAAACAAGATAATTCAAACCCGTAATGTCTTAGATGTATTCAATTAGGTATGGGATTTGGCGACTACGAGACTGATCTAAAACAAAAATTCAATTTTTGGACACTTCTAGCGAATACCAGGCTGGTTGGTTGGTTGATTGAAGTTTAATGGCACAAGAGCCATATTTGGCTAAATTGCGCCAATCAAATGGTAAATTAGCGCATACCAAGAATAACTCGCCAAGGAAGACACGATAAATTCAGTAAAAATACTAATTTCTCGCCAAAGGTTAATATTGCGCAACTATTCTATGCTAATTCAATTGAGGATTCTCTCTGGAATAAAGAATATGCGAGAAATTTTTGGGGAGACCACTCCGGCTGTTCTGAATAGATGACAAAGTTTGAATAAATTACTGATTTCTTTTTCATAATTAATATCAAGATTTTCCATAATGGTATTATGCCCTTTATTTTCCTATTTAAAGTCCTAATTATTTAAACTATCGGTAATAACCAATTTCTTATTCAAAACCAATAACAAATTTCATTCCTCCGTCGTCAACAACAACAACAACAAATCGTCGCTCGAAATAATTTATAAATAGTATAACATACAATGAAAAAGAGATAATTTCAGATAAATTTCATTAATTTCATTCATAAATAAAATACAATTAAATATTGCCGAAATAGCCTAGTTGGTAGGGCGTTGGATTCGCATCCTTTGGGCTGCGAGTTCGAACCCGCCAGCCGAAAACTTTCCGTGTGTGTGGTGACTGGCGAACGTTAAATCTGTCGTGATGACAAAGTCCTCCATTTCGAGAGTCATACCACTGGGGGTACTGCGTCAGAGGTGATTGTTCTCTGTTCAGGATCTAAATTACGATCTGTGGATGAATGAAGGAATTTGCATGAATGAAGTCCGCCCCGTAATAAAGGTTTGTGACGTATGGGAGCTGGAAGTCAACTTTTGCTCTTGGGTGCTCAGGAATTCATACCTTCAGAAGCTCCCACCCCGGGGGGCACCTCGTAATTGGGGATGAGATGCTTCCTGTTTGGTGGTTGGATCTCGCCAACCCGATGTGTACACTAATATGTGGGAGTTAGGCTCCTCCCATCGATAACGGGAAGTACTTCCTTCGGGGAGGGTTGTATCGTGGCCGGCGACGGCCATTAGGACTCAACCACAGTTCTCGCTGATTGCTGTTACGGCGGTTCGGTCATTAAGTTCCTATGGTTAATCCGTGTGCCTTCGCGGCGGGTCGGAGGGTCTGTTCTATGACTACCCTCAGAAGCTACTGCACCCCTCTTTCCGTTGTAAAGCGGAACACAAGGACAACAACAATTGACTAATTTTAATTCTTTCATTTCTATTAAACAATATTTAAAAACTTAAGGTTAATGTCTTCGAAGTCTTGATATCCATATGCATGATTTCGCTTAAGTTAGGAATCACAGTTTTCGAAGCTCCACTATAAGTAAAAACACATTTTTCTTCGTTATTGACTGCTCACTATGTGCATAAGTGAAATAAACTGGAATGAAAACAAATTTGGTCTTTTCTTATAAATATTCCTTGAAAAAAAAAACAATTCAGAAATTCCTTGAAAAATGAATTCGGGGAATTCACACTAACACGTATCATTGTTTATAAATGATTAAATCCTGGATTACTTCATTATAGCTAAAAAATTCGGAATTTTTTTTAAACAATAACAGTTTCAGCTTCGTCGGTCAGTATAATCTTATAGTTTCGTTTATATTTAACAAGGAACATTCGTGAAATCCCCAGATTACCTGAGATGTATAAGAAGATTAGGTAACTTCATGCTTAAAAGCAAGTAATCTTTCCTTTTTCTTCGTGGTATCTCAAGCATGAAATTTAATCGCTTCGAAGGCAAATGAAACTGTGAAAGAAATACCAAAAAGAACCTTGCATATTCAACTTCAAATTTCCATAACATGAAAAACAGATTATACAAACAAAACGTTAAAAGTTTCCTAAGTAAATAAACATTTACTTATTAATTAACTTATCCATTAGGCTTTTACAACTAAAACACCAGGAAAACAATGTGACAAATAGTATTTAAAAAAATCTTATTTTTATTAATATTTGTTGCGTGTACATCAAGTTTTTCGTATTGGGATTGAATTTTCGCGACGGCTTTATTTTTTTTTCTCGACACAGTCTAGTTAGTTAATATAAGTTTGAAGTAAAAATTCGTCTGGAGACAATTTTAGAAAATAATTCTAAAGAATTGTAAATTATAAATGAATAAATGTAACAATGGTTTTAAAATAATAAAAAATGTAAAATTGCCAATAATGATGAATTTTTCATGATTTCACATTGTAAGTTGTGTTAATAAGTGCACAGTTTAAATATGGAAGATCTGAGTTTACTTTAGTTATATTAACATCCTGTTATATTGTGTATATATATATACACACAAAGGCCATTTTTGGACGGACCCTCATAATTTTGAACCTCGGTCAGATGACGAAGAAGACACTTGAGCTGGTACCCTCTCTCCACACCACACCACACCAGTAAGAGGGGTTCTGGCCAAGGCAGATTTAACTTGCAACAGAGCTCCCCCCCCCACTTGAAAGATCTAAAATTCTAAAAATGTGCAAGGATCATTTTTGCTGTTAATATTGACTGATCTTAACAAACAGCAAAGTATCATCGTTATTTAATATTGAAGTTCATTAATAAAAAGTCAATCTTAATTTATACCTGTACGTAAAATCCTTAAGATAAATCAGTGCACGCTCGCACGCACACACGCTTGTACACATATAGACACATGCAAACACACAAACATTCACATATACACGCACGCACGCACACTTTGCTGTATCTGACAAGTATTTCCTATCTGAGAGAAATATGTATCTTTAAAATTTTCGATGCCCATAATTCTTTGAATTGTTTATCATTATTCAAGATTTTGCAGTTTGCGCAGGTCAAATAATGAAATTTAATTGAATGTCAGTAGCATAATAAATTATATTAATTTAATTTAATGGGATTAGACAATTGAAATTTTTCCTCAAAGTTTTCAACAGCATAAAATTGATTCTTTAAAAAAAATCTCGATTATATATCTAGCATTTTATGAAAAGGAAGGTTCCCCATTTCTGTCCATATCCATACAGAACAGCTAAAGATGTCAGCTAAGAGTCGCGCAGGGCTATGATTTCTTTGGAATAATTCAGTACAATAATATCCACTATTTTTCGAAAATATTGGGGGTGATGCATTGATTCTTGAGTATTCTAGAATAAACAATCTCTAAAAATACGAATATTATATAGCACAACTCCAAGTATTATAAAATAGATCACACCAATAACAATCCCAACCCTTATATCTCGAACATTTCAAGTTTCGATTCTTATACAATAAAAAACAACTTGCGGCATGTGTTCGCCTAATTATGATAGATGGGGTTTTTCTGTTAAAACTCGACAACCAATAAATTCGATATTTATTCGAAGTTTCGAGCATACAAAATTCTAGAGCAAAAATGATTATTGGACATTCTCTTGCATAAAATACAATCTCCGATGACATAATAAATTAACGGTATAATTCTGGTTAAAAAATTAGTTTAATGATATGATTTAAGTTAATTTTTTTAATGAGAGATTGTTGCGACGTTTATATGAGCAAAGAACAATTTTAGACTTATGCTCGACTAATAATGGTAGACAGTCGTGTCTTTTTTCTTCTTTTAAAATTCGAATGGTATTAAAATCAATTTTTCAAAAACCCAATCAAGAAATTATTATTATTGGGCATTCTCTTGCACGAAACTTAATCTTCAAGAACACAGACCAGATATTATTTCTTAAAAATCAAATTAACGGCATGATTCAAATTAATTTTTGAGAAAGAATATTTCGAGGTTTATACCAATAAAGAACTGTTTGGCGAATGTGTTCAACTAACAATAGTAGGCGGTCATGACTTTTTTTTCAGTTAAACCTCAAATAGCATTAAAATCGATAATAGCAGAAACTTGACCATACAAAATTCTAGAACAAAATAGAGATTCTTGGACATTTTCGTGCATGAAGCTCAATCTCTAAGAACGGTGACCTGATATATCTTAACAATAAATTTAACGGCTTAATTCAAATTAAGTTTTTAGGAAAAAATGTTTCGATCTTTATACCAATAAAGGATATTTTTCGGCATGTATTATACTAATAAAGGTACACAATCAGGACTTTTTTAATATTAAAAATCGAAAGACATTAAAGTCGATAATTTTCAGAAACTCAACCAAAAAATTCTGGAAAAAAATGGCTATCCAAGTTATTCCTGGACATTTAATCTTGCAGGAAACTCATTCTCCAAGAACAATGACCTGATATCTTGACTTAAAAATCAAATTAATGACATAGTTCAAATTAAGTTTTAAGGAAAGAATGTTTCGACGTTTATACCAATAAAGAATAACTTGCGGCATGTGTTCGACTAATAATTACAGGCAGCTGTGATTTTTAATTCTGTTAAAACTTGAATATATTAAGGTCGATAATTTTCAGAAATCGGAACCACAAAATTGTGGAATAAAAACAAGCAATAAAATAAATTTTGGACATACCCTTTTACAAAATTCCTTCTTCAAGGACGATGACCAAATAAATCTTAACACTAGATTTACGTACCGAGCCAAGTTGACTCATTAAAAATTTGAACACTATATATATATATATAAAGCTTTAATATCACATTTTAAAAACATACGTTGGTTTTTAGTGATGAAATATATGAAAACGTTCATTCCTCTTCCCCGCAGACCCCTCCATTTCGCATTATCGAATGTGGTATACCTATTTTCACGGTTGCGAGCATATTTGACTCATAGATTGGTTTAACAATTAATCACACAATATGAAATTTATTGGTCCTATCAGGCCTGGGCAACAGTCAAGTTACAAGTGATTTGTTTCTCTTCCCATCTGGAATTCCTCACACACACAATTCCAATGACAGAAATTCGTGCTACTGACGCACCGGAAGAATGGTCAGGTTCAACAATCATGCAAAAGAAACAGATGCACAAACCATTTTGTAAATGTAATAGAAATGTTTGCGGAAAATGTGTTTCAAAAACAGAGTTTATATGTAAAAAATGTTTTCCATGAATTTTTTTGATAATAAACATTTCATTTAACTTGATTTGGAACTATTTTCTGAGCAAAAAGACTTCAGTTTTCTTGTATGAGTCAAATTGGCTCACTGCAGCAAAAATAGGTATTGTTACAAGCGGGTGAACGCGCGCCGAAGTAGGAAACATTGGCGACGCTTCCCTAGGAGCTTCGCGCCAGCCGAGGTTAATTTGGCGAGGGGAATATTCTGGTAGCCCTGAGACAGTTCTAGGTGCGCCGCGTTGCTCCGCGCGATGCTCGCCCGGCTATATAAGGGATGGGTTGTCGTAAAATGGAGGTGGAGTGAGTTATTTAGTTGTAAGCTCCTCTCTCTCGGAAGAGAAGCGTCTCTCTGGACTAGCGGATTACTTTTTACTGCTTGTTATTAGTGAGCTGTGTTTACGTTTGCTGTTAACGTTGTATTATTGAGCTCAATGTGATTTACTGTTTGCTGTGCTATACTATAGCTGTTTTGCAAACTGTGTTTATTGTGCGTAAGGCTTGCATTTACGCTGTAAGTGACTGTTGACTGCTGGATTGTGTTTATCTGAAATTTTTATTTTATCAATTATCCTGTAAATAAATTTGTTTTTACTGTCCTCAAATAAAGTCCATTTAATCCGAACCCACTACGCTAAAAACGTAACAGTATATAATCAACATCAGTAAATCTGGTGTTAAAAATCAATTTAACGACATAAATCATGATGAAGAAAAAAAAATTGAGCTTATACCAGTAAAGAACATCATTCGCTATGTGTTCGACTAACAGTAGTAGACGAGCATGACTTTTTAATAACTAAAATTCAAATGGCATTGAAGTCGATAATTGCAGAAGGTTCGACTACAAAATTCTGGAACAAAAACCAGTGGCAGAATGGTTTTGGGGCATTATCTTGCACGAAATTCAATCTCCCGGAACAATGAACCAGACATCATATCTTAAAAATCAATTTAACGACATAATTCAAGTTTAAGTTTGGGACGGTTTTTTCTCCAACCGCACTTGCACACCTTCAGGAAGAGGAAGTGGACGGTCATGACAGTTCCATCGAACCACCCAATGCGCATCGCGTTTCAACACATCAGTTAACAGCGCGTCGCAATCCATCATCCCACGCATGACACTTTAATAGATCTGCTGCATTGATATATCACGGCGAAAAAAAGAGCCCCCGACAGAAATATTCGGCATTATCTACGAGCTTTGTGGAAAATTTTGACATAAAACATTCCTACCTCAGGGAAATGAGCTCTAAATTACATCAAAGGTCGACCTGGAAATATTTGTTTATTACCTTCTGCAAAGGAATTCGCTTCCCCAAACAAAAAGCAAATAAAATAAGAAATGACTGGTTTTGATCATTCAAGAAACAGCTGATGGACAAGTAGAAATCATTGTAGGGAACCATCATTTTTGGGAGACTTAGTAACCAAAGCATTTGATGTGAATTTAACTTAGTAGAAAAAGCACAAATCGGGGTAAGTTTTTATTATTAAATCCTTAATCTTTTATAATCTATCTCAAGATAAAAAAGTACTTTTAAAAACAATTTTTTAAAATCCATTCCTATTTAAGGTAACAAAGAAAAAAATTATTTATTTATTTTTTATTAAATAAATACAAATGTTGTTCTTGGGTTTCGTTTTACAGAGGAAGGACGGGTGTTATTTTCAACATTAAGGACTTTCTAACCACGGCAGATGAAGTAACGTCCACCACACATGGGGAGTTTTCGGCTGTCACGTTCAAAAGTGCAGCTCAAGGGACGCAAATCCAACGCCCTACCAACCAGGCTATAACGGCCTAACGATTACAATTGCTATAAATAATTGATCATAAAATTATACTAGAGTTGAATTTTCAATTCCAATTAAGGCAACGCAAAATGGGTGAATTTTCTACGCTAATTAGGGTAACGCGATACAGATTAGAAATTTTTAATTTTCTTTATTCTGTATTAATTTAGTTCGAAAGTTCTTCAAAATGAATCGTAAAAAGGGATTAATTAATAATGTTTAATTTTAAATGCATCAATCATTATGAAAATAAAATGATCAGCCAAAAACTTGTTAAGCCTAACCTCATTAATGTGGGGAAAATCAAGCTGAATTTTTTTATATTTTTTGGAGGCGGGGAAATAAATATTTTTGGCAAGAAAGTTAGTTTTTAATTAAATAATAAAAAAAATAACGAATTAATATTTGAAAAAACTATATTAACATTAAGTGCCATCCACTACAATTTTTAAAAGATTTACTTGAACTTGATTGGATGAATAAAAAGTATTTTATAAACGAATAGATTTATAGGGTTCGAGTCCCGGTTAGGGCATGGTTGTTCTTCAGTGAGATGTATGAATGATGCGAGATGTATGATTCAGTCCCCCTGTAAAAAGGGGTTGTGCAAGCGAATGTGATGAGTGTATAGCAAAAGTTGTACTCTTGGCCCTAGCTGGCACTACTTCAAAAAAAAAGAAAGAAAGACGCTGATTCGGCTTAAAATCGCTGACGGTCGTCACCACGCTTGTCCATGGAAAGTGTCATTATTAACCCCAACAACAGTTGCCTGTAGCGTGTCTGGTTAAAATATAATGCTCTGTACTGGTAGTTTATAAACTGCACTTCACGTTTAAATTATTTGCTAGGGTAAAAGAAAATCAAAGGATTTAAAATATCCACATTTTAATTTAAATTCTGTAATTTTCACGTAGGTACACTTAAAAAAACATTAAACCTACTTAAGAACAATATACAAATACTGTACGTACTGTTGCAAGTGGACGAAACAATGAACAACCAGCAGAACGCTGTTCTTTTCCTGCCACATCTTGCATTTTGAACACAACACACGTAAAAGGACTCCAGCTTCCAATACCTCATCAATATTGCCGACTCAATGCATTTTATTCCTCATTTAAATACGATATATAAAAATAAAACTACACCAGATAATGCGAAAGCCGGATAGTCAAGAGTCGGATACTCGAGAGTGTACTGTATGTATCCAAATCTGAATTACCGCAGTTACAATTTTAAAAAGTTGAGACATAAGGTTTCATATCTTATATCATTAATGAAATAGTTCTTTACTTCTTGTAAAAATCCATTAATTAAAAAAAACATGAATAAAAATAATAACACTCATCGCAGTAACATCAAAAGTAATTTACATTCTTTAGAGAGGCAGAATACAGCATGATGTTTCTAACACACACTAGTAATATCAAAAATCCGTTTACGGGTTTTATTTCCAAAAGTAAATGCAATGAATAACAAATTAATCTAGTGATTGAACCGAAGGATGATTAATGCACCTAAATAGACGTACATTAAATGTTTTTATCTGCTATTTGTTAGAATAAATCAGTCTTTGATGACAAATGTGCTTGATAAAAATAAATGAAATTTTTCCTTCATTAATGTATCATTAACGAAAACACGATTTGAAAAAATGTTACATACTTGTAGCTAATGACTGATATTTATCGATATTCTAATTATAAACTAAAAGATGATTATCAAAAGTATATAATAAATCGCCTTAGTTGAGTCTTAAAAATTTATTTCTTCAATCAACTCAGAATATTAAGATTTAAAATCGATAAGACAAAATTTAAAAAAACTAGATTAAGACTTAGGAATATATCGCTTCATCTGGAGTGCATAATAGCTCGAAACTAGTTAATTACTTTAACCACAAATTTAACCGCAACTGTCGTCAACTTAATCAAATCGCTGCCAAACGATAAAAAAAAAAGAGGAAACAGAGGGGAAAAAATTGATTGAAAAAAAAAGAAAAGAAAAACCTTAATAAAAATTCAATGGACCAAGCAAACACAAACACTCGATCAAAAATTCGACACACTCAAACGATTACTTAAAAAAATTAAACCCAAAATAAATAAAAACATACAACCGCAGAGAAAAGAATAACAATATTAAAAAAATAAAAATAAAAAAGTCTGGCACTGCTCGATTTTAAGAGTTACTCTTCCATCATTCTAAATTGACGTTCCACTCGTAGGGTGAGAGGGGGGTGGAAGGAGGGTCTTTCCAAAAAAAAATTAATCACTACATGTCAAGAAAACATTTTGGGGACAGCTCAGAACATCAAAAAGCGGAAATAAGACCCGCGGTACGTCGCTAGCAGTCCTACGTTGCTTTTTTTTTTTTTTTTACGTTGAACCTTATTTTTTGACTTTCATCTCTTTTCACTAAATCCGTCGTCTTTTAACCGCGAAACTGCTTATTGGTAACAGCAAGGTCACATACTTGGTCAAACTTGGAACTTAATCCAGGATAGTTAGGAGGAGGAGAATGTAAACAGGTGGTTCTGTGAGTCGTTAGTGAATGCTAGTTTGTCAAGAAACAACTTTTCGGAATACCGGGGCAGATGGATTTGGAGGGAAAACCACCTGCTTGGTTCAAGTTGACTGGAGGTAGCGTATAAAGAACATTGACTTGGCTAAAATAAGAATTTAAGAATTGATTGAGGGGGGGGAGGGGTGATTGTGATTTTTTCAGGACTTAGTCACGAATTGTTTAAAAAATAGCAGAAATTAGTTCAGATATAGTTAGAAATAAACAAGCAATATAAAAAAATTTTTTAATCGATTCCTATTTTGGATATTAGGAAAAAATCAGGAAATAAGAAAATTTTTATTTCAATTACTTTAAATTAAATAATTACAATTTTTGTTCTCGTTTTCTGCTTTACAACGGAAGGAGGGGCGTAGTAGCTTCAGAGGGTATGGACCCCTGAGCACCTGAATAACGATCACTTTTGACTCAGTACCCCCAGTTGTAGAACTCTCGACATGGAGAATTTTGCGACCAGGTTCGA